>JAFFST010050728.1:298877-312504 GCA_022414735.1 Noturus placidus | reverse complement strand
ATATCCAGGTGTTAGAATGGCCAAGTCAAAGTCCAGACCTGAATCCAATCAAGAATCTGTGGAAAGAACTTAAAACTGCTGTTCACAAAGTCTCTCCATCCAACCTCACTGAGCTCGAGCTGTTTTGCATGGAGGAATGGGCAAAAATTTCAGTGTCTCGATGTGCAAATCTGATAGAGACATACCCCAAGCGACTTACAGCTGTAATCGCAGCAAAAGGTGGCGCTACAAAGTATTAACTTAAGGGGGCTGAATAATTTTGCTCGCCCAATTTTTCAGTTTTTTATTTGTTGAAAAAGTTTGAAATATCCAATAAATTTGGTTCCACTTCATGATTGTGTCCCACCTGTTGTTGATTCTTCACAAAAAATTGCAGTTTTATATCTTTATGTTTGAGGCCTGAAACGTGGCAAAAGGTCGAACAGTTCAAGGGGGCCGAATACTTTCGCAAGGCACTGTTTATATATATATACCATTACAAAGCCTATACAAAAAATATGTACACCCTGTCACATATTGGAGGTTGAGTACAGATGCAAATAGTGTGGTCAAAAACATGTAATTGGTCCGGCAATCGGCAAATTCGAATAAACAATGTTAAACTGGAATCGAGAACGAGAACAGATTCAAAACTATTAAACAAAACACAAGGAACAAAGGCTTGGCACAGTAAGAACACTCACTTCCCGACATACATAGATACACGAGGGGTTTAAATAACAAACGTTATTGGGGTGAAACACAAGACAGCTGAGAACAATGATGGCACATGGGAAACAACTAATGACATTACAGGGGTGGCGACAGGACAGAAATCATAAAAATGCACATGTCAAAAGTAAACAAAAAGTCAACGTCACTGAAACCCAGAAGTGCACGCTCATGTTAAGCGCTAGTACAAGGGGAAATCATGAAACACCCCATGGAAATTGTTGGCTTTTTTAACATATTTGGACAAGCAAACTTTTGATCATGTTTGAAACTCGGCCTATTAAAATGAAGATGATATAATACTACAAGGAAAATGTGCTTTTTCAATCATTTATTCACCAGAAATATCAATAGATGTGATATTCTTCTGTGGAAAAAGTAAGTTCACCCTTGGCCTCAGAAATTAGTACTGCCACATTTAATAGAAATAACATCTTGTATGTGTTTTGCATAATTGTCCACCAGGCTCTGACATCGGCTTGCTGGACTTTTTTTTTTTCCAGTATACAATATCCTTTCAGTTGCAAGATGTTTGAGGGTTTTTTTCTTTAGGTTTCAAATCCCCCCACAACATTTCAATGGGATTCAAATCTGGGCTTTGACTAGACCATTCATTAACCTTTCATTTCCTCTTTTTCATCCATTCCTTGGTGGATTTCCTAGTGTGCTTAAGACAATTATCCTGTTGAAAGATCCACTTCTGGGTCAACTTAAACTTTCGGACAGATGGCCTCACATTATCTTCAAGCACTCTTTGATATGATGCAGAATTCATAATTGAAACAATGAATGCAAGCTGTCCAGTCCCTGAGGCAGTGAAGCAACCCCAAACCATAACATTTCCACCACAGTTGGTATGACGTGCCTCTCCTGAAAAGCTGTCTTTGGTCTGCACCAAACATGTCCACTGTTAATGTGGCCAAAAAACTCTATCTTTGATTCATCTGTCCAGAGCATATTACTCCAAAAGGCCTGTTCTTAGCTGATATGCTCATTGGGAAACTATAGTCTTGCTTTAATGTTCTTTTTAGACAGAAAAGGCTTTTTCCTGGCACGCCTCCCATGCAGGTCAAATTTGTGAAATTTCTTTCTGATTGTAGAAGCATGCACTTTAACACCAACAGCTGCAAGACTTACGAATAGATCCTGTGATTAAATTGTGGGGTTCTTGGAGACTTCTTTTTGCATCAGACTTTTTAAATCCCTTGTCAGACTAAGGTATCCACAACCCTTTTTTCTGAAGGCCTTACAGAACTCTTTAGATCTCTGCATGATAAGACTTAATGATCAAGTTCAATCTATTGTAATAGATTAATGCATTATCATATTGATGTGCAGTTTATATGCTATAATATGTTACTGCTGCTAAGTGCCGCACTTGTGAAAGCAAACCTGATAATTAACTGTGAATAGTTACGACTATAGGGAAGATTTATGGTTTGGACCCAGGGTATGCTAGAGAAGACAAGGGTAATTGAGCACTGTACACACACACACACACACACACACACACACACACGTGCAGTATCTGTGATTTAATTACATACCACGTGCCCATACATACAAGGGGGCGCATGGTGGCGTAGTGGTTAGCACGTCCTCCTCACACCTCCAGGGTCCGGGGTTTGAGTCCCGCCAGGGCCATGTGTGTGCGGAGTTTGCATGTTCTCCCCGTGTGTCGGGGTTTCCTCTGGGTACCCCGGTTTCCTCCCCCAGTCCAAATACATCTATGTTAGGCTGATTGGCATGTCTAAAGTGTGTGTGTGTGTGTGTGTGTGTGTGTGTGTGTGTGTGTGTGTGTGTGTATGAATGTGTGTGTGAGTATGTATGTGATTGTGCCCTGCGATGGACTGGCACCCTGTCCAGGGTGTACCCTGCCTTGTGCCCGATGCTCCCTGGGATAGGCTCCAGGTTCCCCCGTGACCCTGAAAAGGAGTAAGCGGTTGAAGATGGATGGATGGATGGATGGTGCCCATATAAATGCACACACTCCATTACAGTGATTTACCTGAATAGCATGTAAACAGTCAGCCATTTCAAATCTTTGAAAGATACATTTAAATCCATGCCAGTCATCTACTGAAGCCCTGCAGATATTTTAATATAAAAGACCTGTTTGTTTCCTGGGACAGAAACATGCCTGTGAATTCAGCATTTGTAGACCCCTGATCCATTCCCAGGTGCTATAGTATTTCTAAATTAATTACCATCAGTCTGTGTACAGGGATGAAGCAAAAACACGAATGATAATTGTCCGGAAATGGATTTATGATTCTGTGAGTATTGCATGAGCCTAGAAAAATACAAGTCAATTGATGAGCATATTTTGTTTCTTCACGGCTGCCGAGTGTTCATGTGCAAATTAAACTGGAGATTATGGAGCACCTCGGATGTGTGGGAACGAGTCGAAGTATTTCTTTGCTTTTCAGAATGTAACACCACTTCCGGTCTATTCTTTCTTCTAGCTGACTTGTTGTCCTGATTTATTCTCTAAAAATGTGGCATGTTTAGTAAATAGCTACACTGGCGTATGGAAGGAACTAATGTCTCTCTGATGTACACAGACTGACTTAAATGTGCAGTCGACTGAGCTGAGCATTGCTCCTGTGAAAAGAGTGGAAAGCTACAGAGACAGGTGAGAATTAAAGGGAAATGGTGGTGCTGTTATGCTGTGGAGGATTTTTTCTTGCATGTTTTGGGACCATGTGTGCTCTTAGAGGGCAGCGTCAGCACAAATCAATACAAAGTTGATACCACTGTGATGTTTTATGTCTTTCTTTGTTTCCCAGTAAATCTAGATTCTTAGTGGGTTTGAAAGACTCAAGCCTTATTGCCAAAAGGAAATTCAGTTTATAGCACAAAAGATGGCAACCTGATTATGTACTACTGTAAGTCACTGTTTCTAAATATCAGAACTATTACAGCTTTGTGATTTTGAGCAATAACCTGTTTAGAAAACTGTATTTCACAGAGTGGGTTTACTTTTATGAACTGTGTCTTGGTAATGTTCAGTAATTTAGTTTCACCTGGGCTTTCAAGTGATTTTTAGTCACTTTTTAGTAAGCCTATTCCTTGTGCAGAATATCTGAATCCTTTAGGGCAGTGTTTCTCAAACCTTTTGTAGCCAAGGTCTTCTTTCATATGAAATATGAAAAATTCCATGGACCACCTCAGCATAGAGTATGCATTAATATAAATGTGTACAATAATGTTCCTGAACTTTCCACTGACAGAACACATTAGGTCAGGTTGACATTATTTAAAGTCCTATTTGTTATTAAACTATTTATGTTCCTATTAGACCTATTCAATTCAAGTGATCAATAAAACAAGTTAATAACTATGAGAACTTAATATTACATATAATAAGCAAAAATGGACTTGCTTCTGTTTACCTTAATGCACTTATTAGACACTGCTCTGCTCCCTCTGAGCGTCTACAGTAGCACTGCACTGCTTGGCTGGACCCACCATCCCTCAGGGCATTTCTCTATACAGGCACCCAGGTGATAGAATGAACTACCCCTGGCTGTCTAAACAGCTGAGTTACTGAATGTCTTCAAATGAAGACTGAACATCTACCTCTGCCTCTCTAAGATATTTTTTTTATACCCTATCATGTTTCTGACCTGTTGCCAGTTAACCTCCAGCTGTTAATTTTTAGTAACATTTACTTTTCCAGCCTTTTGTTGCCCCGTCCCAACTTCTTTGAGATGTGTTGTGGCCATCAAATTCAAATTTACCTTCCACCAAAATTAATTCCTCAGTTTAAACATTTAACATGTTTTCTATCTTATATTGTGAATAATGTGAGGTTATGAGATTTGCAAATCATTGCATTCCATTTTTAATGACATTTTACACAGCTTTTTTGGAAATGGGGTTGTAAATATATCTATAGAATTTGTTCTACACTTATCAGCAAGAAGCACATTTAAATTGTGTACTTATAAGTTTGTGGCAACAGTTTGGGTAAAAACACACATATGGGTGTGATGGCCAGGTGTCCACAAACGTTTGGCCATGTAGTGTAGTTGGACCTTGATCTGGTTGTGTGACTCCCCTCTTTAGAAGCAAGGGACTATATAATTGGGCGCATGGTGGCTTAGTGGTTAGCAGAATCGCCTCACACCTCCAGGGTTGGGGGTTCGATTCCCACCGTGGTCATGTGTGTGTGGAGTTGGCATGTTTTCCCCAGTCCAAAGACATGCATGGTATGGCATTTCCAAAAGTGTATGAATGTTATTGTGCCCTGCAAGGTGTACCCCGCCTCGTGCCTGATGCGCCAAGGATAGGCTCCAGGTTCTCTGTGGTATAGAAGATGGATGGATATATAAATGATTAATAAACTAAACATTCAAACATAGACTTTTTACAGAATAAAACACATAAATGAATAATTATTGCATTGGTCTTTATATTGTCCCAATTTTAGGGTTTATTTTAATCAAAAGTGTTCAAAAGTTTTTTTTGTTCTATATCGTATTTTTCTTTCTATTTCCATATTTACTTCAGTCAGTAGATTTAGAGCAAATATCCCTGATACTTTTTCAGTGTCTAGCTTATTGCTGTTGCAGTGACTCTAATGTGATTGGCATAAAGGCCACTAAATGATTAAAATGAGAAATTTGTTTTCAGCCTACTGCACAGAGCTGAGCTGCTCCGTCACCCAGCCAACAATCGGGCTGGTGTACTAGTTGACCTGAGGGCAGCTCACTTAAAGCTTTGATTAAGCTGCTGTGTGCTGATTACACCATCAGCTCCAGAACACACAAGGGGTCAAAGGTTTTGGCTATCATCACACATCACACATACACGACTGTGAGTGCCGTGCAAGGAGAGTGTTGTTCAGATCACAGTGTCCAACCACTTGGTCACAGTCAGACTCAGGAATGGAATGTGAAAGAAATGTCTCCGGTTCCGTAAATCTACAGTGTTAAAAAATGGAAATGTAAAATAATTATTGAATCAGGAAAACACCTTAATTTTTTATAATATGATATTCCTGAGCTGTTGTCAGTCTCCCTGATAATCTTGTATAAGTGGTTCACATTCAATGCAGTGTCAGGGGGTCGAGTAAAATATTTCGTGCTGACCTGGTAAGGCATTTACAGTATTCACTGTCTGGTTTGGTGGGATAGAAAGATGATAGTCAGCCAGTTTATCTTTGCTGTAGAGTTTTTATCATTACATAGTTGTTTAGTTATTTAGGTGTCAAATTATTTAGTTAGGAAACTCATAGTATCTAGTGACTAACAGAAGGTGTTTGTGTGATTCTTTTTGTGTAGCATTTTTAACTTGGTTATATCACATGAGAGTGAATCATCCAGGGTTTTATCTCACCCTTGGGTATAGTTATTGTCTTGCATATTAGGTGACATGCTAAGACTATCTGTTTTGATGTGTTTGACAGGCTGGACAACAATATACCGAGATTAGATTAAAAATGACTCAGCTGATTGCCCACATCCTGAAGATATTCACTTTTCATTTGCATAATGTTGTTAACTTTATGCAACTTCCTTTTGCACAACTCTCAAGCTACTTCATAAATGCATGGGCTACATCCCAAATACTGCATACTACCATACTAAATACTTTATCAGTACACAGACGGTTTCATCGGGGGTACGGTGGCTTAGTGGTTAACACCTCCAGGGTTAGGGGTTCACGACCCTGTGTAGAGGGTACAGAAATGGATGGATGAATGGATGCTCGGTGTCATTACTATTAAGGCATATGACTAAGTGTGATTTGAACACAGCCTTGAAATCTCTCTCAAATTTGATCTTTAGATTTTTCAAGTAAGATAAATCTATGCAGTTGATGATACAAAGTTTAGCTTGTGACATTTTTCTACCAGCAGTTTACATCCAGCAGCTTTAAAGTTTTAATTGGGCTTTGAAGCCCAGTATAATTGGACAGTAGTAAGTTACTCTAAAAATTATTTCAAATTATTTCTAGAAAATTATTTCAATTGCTGTATATTTTCACAAGATTTATCGGGCGTGAGTGCAGGATGGTGCTGAGGAGAGGGCAGAGACTTGGCGTCCTGTTTTCTTTCATCGAGGTCAGATTTTTCTTTATTCGTCAGTTGAGTGTCAGCAGACTTAAGCTGCATCCTAATTATCTCTGAAAGACGGCTTCTCTACTCTGATGCATTCACACACATGCTGCTTTTTCATGCTTATATTTCTGGCCAGTGTTTATGCCAATTTTTCTACTTGTGGCAGAATTCTTTTATCAGGTCAGTTTATCAAATCCAACCACTTATACGTTTTAAGCTTACATGTGCAATTTGTAAACAAGCTGAGCAACTTGCATGCAATTTATGTAATATTTAATATGAGGAATAATAGAACATATTGGTTTGCAGTTTCATCATTGTACCATGAAATGTCAATCAGCTCATTAAAACTGTTTGTAATCAGACATTAGTGAGTGCCATGCAATTGATTGCTATCAAATAAGTCCTTATCATATCTCTGTTGCCACAGCAACGGTATGGCGAAGAGAGTTGCTCTCATCAGCTTCCTGTCGCTGGTCATGCTTATGAGTGTCCTGGGAAACCTACTGGTCATGGTGGCCGTCTGCAAGGACCGGCAACTCAGGTCAGAGTCCCTCCTCTTATAACTTCACGTTCTCATTGACTACGTTTACATGAACTGCAGTAATCTGATTATTGACTTTACTCTGAGTAAGATAAAAATGTGATTAAGGTGTTTACATGAGTCGCTTTTAAAATACTCCTGTCATGTACCCATTTTACATGTTATAGAACATAATTACATTAACGACACACGTCATTACGTCGCCACGCCGTCCGACGTCCCTCCAGAATGTCACGTATCAACATACAGTTCGTCTTCGTTATGGTACCGTATACAGTTTTGGGTGTTTTTATTTTTGTTTTTTTACGAACACTTTAAGTGCAGTTAATTATTTGTCATGCTGTACATGCAAATAGACAACTACTTGAAGTCATGGGCTGCGTCCCAAACCACGTACTCACCGCTATATAGTAGCCGAGATACATGTATTTTTCCCCACTACAGGTCTATAGTAGGAAATTATGCAGTTTTGCCATAAAATGTTGAGCACTACCATGTGTGATCGTGTCCTGTCGCAAAATGCGGTGAAAACTATCAAGACGTTCATAATGTGATGAAGGTGTTTACATGTCTGTAATACACATCTATAATGTGACTAAAACTGGAGTACTCCACCTTTCTTAATTCGATTAGAGCTTAATTCAAGTATGACCGTAATTAGATTAAGGTAAGTAAAAAATCCTGTTTACATGGTAGTTTCTTAATCAAAGTATGGTCATAATCGGGTTAAGAGTGGATTATTGTTGTCCATGTAAATGTAGCTATTGTTGTACTTTGTCACTCATTTATTAACCTCACAGAAAAGCTTCACATTTTTTATTTATATGCCTTCTTTTTTTTTTTTTTGCTCTACCAAAATCACTGCATATGGGTGGAATTAAATTAGGTCTGATTAGGTCCAGAATAGAATTAGATCAGGTTCTAAGAGTTAAAACAGTCCTAACTTTGGATCGAGCAACCCATGGCTTCATTTCCTGCACTCTGTCTTGTCCAATTTTGTTTCCAGTTAGGCCCCCACACTTCTGGTATTATTCTACCATTTTTTTTTTTTTTTTGCTTTAATTTTAATGATTTCAATAAAATCAGTGTTTGTATCGGCTAGTTGCCTATTCATAACGAGTTCACACTGCATGATTTTAGCCCATATTTTACAGCTGCTGAAAATTTTTTTGGATCTGCAACAACCTCCTCCCCCACATTAGTGACTAAATTTTGTCCACATATACATATATTTATATTGTTTAACACGTAGTTTTTACCTCTCCATTAAAAAAAAAAATCCTGTCCACATGGAGATTTTTGAAAATATCTCCATCCAAATGAAAATGTCAAAACAATTTGGAAAATGCTCGCATGAGCATGCCAGGCCAGTGATAGCATGTAAAACTGTTTTGTCAAACGTGAAGAGCATGCGTATTGAGCGTTAGACAAGGTGAACTATTGCTTAAGGTTACCCTTGAATAAAAAGTCGACATTTTGTACCACCAGAGCAGTACAGTGTGTATCATGCTCCTGAAGGTGTAATAATATAGCAAAGGGAAATTAAATTGTAAAAAATTTTAGCAAATAAGCAATAATAGACCAAATAGAACAACCTGGTCAGAAGTCATGGTAAATGAACACAGCACTTTCATAATAGATAGACATATAGATAGATACTTTATTGATCCCCCAGGGGGAAATTCGATAACAACACACAATAAAAAATAATAATTTAAAACACAATGACAATGAGCAGGTTGATGCTGTGATATCAGTATTTTCAAAACATACGTTTTCCCATCAACAAAAAAACAAACTGAAATTTTTGGTTTTAGAAGTTTTCTCTTCTTATGAACAGGAGAACTAATATGTTTTCAACAGGGCCTAATGCTTATTTAATGTTAAGTGCAATAAAAACACATTCATAGCGTCTTTGTCTTCTGTCTTCTTGTTTGATGTCTTGCTTAAATGATAGCTGAAACAACAACGGCAGAATATAACTCAAGCTCCATTTTGTCAAAGTCATATGACAAGCAGTTCTTTTATTTACTGTTGTTAAAAGGGTGGATTTTTGGATCAGGAGCTGTTTGTCATGGATGCCTCCAAATGAAATATTTATGTAACATATGAGCCTCGTCTACACTTGACTGTATGCCAGAGATACAGTTTGAAAACAGTACATGTCAATTTGAGTGAGCAGGACAGTGCTTCTGGGATTTTTATCATGGAGGTCATGGAGTGTCCATTAGACGCCAGAGGGCTATTGTGAACTGAGTTTTTGCAATGACAATTTTTGCTTGAATGAAAACAGCTGCTTGACTGGACACTTACAATGTTAGACATACTGTATGTTGAGCACTTAATCAACAGCAAAAATCTTTGCTTCATCTATATACAGTATGAAACAACGTTTACAGAGAAAACCAAATGACCCTCATATACAACATCACATAATGGCATTACGTCTGAAGTATCAACACTGTGGTCACGTAGAGAAGGTCATCGTGTGAAAGATTTTCAGTCATCATCACAGTCTGCATGTATTGTAATGCCGCCTCCTTCTTTCCTAGCCAGAAGAACCTGAAAT
This sequence comes from Noturus placidus, assembly GCA_022414735.1. Classification (NCBI taxonomy): domain Eukaryota; kingdom Metazoa; phylum Chordata; class Actinopteri; order Siluriformes; family Ictaluridae; genus Noturus; species Noturus placidus. The sequence continues at coordinate 302,613 of JAFFST010050728.1, read as the reverse complement.
CTTTGCCAGAGGGTAAAACCGAGGGAATTAGCATTCTCAGTCTTCAGCTGTTTGAACTAAATTTTAGTGGCTTTTCAAAGAGCTTTTCCAGTCAAAAATCAGCCTTTCGTGTCATGTCTGTTGAAACCATTAGAAAGTGATAACACTTTCCAATCTTGTTTTCAAATACTTCATTATTATTTTTGATTATATGCTACATTTTTGTGCCTTAAATATGCGTTCATTTACCATTTAACCTCTTAACCATGCTAAACATTATACGTATATTAAATAAATCCATAAGTAATATTTCTATAAATATACTATTTATAAAATAAAAGATTTAAAAGATGGGGTAACAGGCATGATCAAGAAGTATTTTAAATGACAAAATCAGTAAATCCAAGAAGCATCAAACACTTCCTTTTACAAGGAAGACTTTTATGCTTTTAGATCTTCTGTGTTTAAACCCTCTTTGAAAACTTATTTGTATTCTTTATGTTTTAATTGTGGGTGTATATTTTTTCATTGGTCTTTTCTTTGGTTTCTGTTTACTCTTTTAATTAGTTTTAATTCTTTAACACTTTGATTTCAACATCTGTTGTTTTATATGTGCTTTATCAATAAATCAATAAACTAAACTAAATTAAACATTACAACAACATTAGCATTTTCTGGAACTGATTTCATGGCATTTTTAGATCACACATTACTTGAATATCTTTTGTTAGCTCTTGAATTGGGCCCATTATCAGCCTAATGAACCAACTGAAAGTGAAAGCAGTGTTAAATATAGTGTTTGCATTGCTATAATATACCTGCTCCAATTTGAGGTAATTATGTAATTATTAGCTTTTGATAAAATGAACTAGTCAGAGCAGTGCAGTGGGTAGCACTGACACCTCGCAGCTCCATGGTCTACAATTAGAATCTGAGCTCTATCCATCCATCCATCTCCCCATACAGATTTTGGGAAACGAAAGAACCTAGAGGAAACCCAGACGATCACAGCAAGCAAAGCTGAGAACTGTGATTTAAATATATTGCACTTAGCAAGTAAAATATCTTTAACAGGCAGATTGAACAACTATTTATCTTTATTAGATTGTTTTTAAACAATTATAAGACCATTAAGCCTTGTTCTAGATTTAATTCCCTAGATTGGCATACAATTTCAAACTTGAAATTAGTAAAAATGTCTAGAAATAGGTTTAGTAATTAATATTTGGTTTATTGTAAACATATAATAGGAAATACTATAGACAGTTGACTAGATTCAACATATTTTCATTTTTTGGAGTGCACCTGTGCCCACTTAAAATAATATTATTACAGTATATTTTAACCACGCTAATGTATCAGTTCCACTTCAGTCTATGAGGATCCTCATCCTGTCTGCATTTTTGTTTTTTTCCAGCACACCTGAGCCAAATGAACATCCTACATACTTTTTTGTTCTGGCCCAGGTGTGCTCAGAAATGAAGTGGAACTAAAAAGGACTGGATAAGTGTGTGATAAGATGACTTTCCATGACCAGTGATTGAGCATTATATACAGTGGATATAATAAGTCTGCACACTCCTGTTAAAATAGCAGGTTTGGTTGTGTAAAGATAAATCATGTCAGATCTTTTCCCACCTTTCATGTGGCATAGCACCCAACAAAATTCAAGTGAATAAACAAATAGAAACATTTTAGGGTAAAAAAAAGAAAAAACTTACAATAAATTGGCCGCACAAGTGTTCACATCCTTTTACAATGTGACTGAGCTCACAAAAGTAATAATCATTCTGTCATCAATGGCCACATTTATATGCACATCAATATTCCAATATTAATCCGAATTTGGCAATATTTTAATTAGTATGTCATGTATTAATATTACAGATTAATACAATATTCTGATTCCCCAAATTCTGATTCCCACCCCTGGAATTTACTTGTTTTAATCAGACATTTGTTGCATGTAAACACCTTATGCACATATGCGATATATGTGCATGTAAAATAAATGCAAAATGAATGTCTGCTCTATCCACAAGGTATTGTGTTTGCTAACAGATGCTAAGCTGTAGGTTAGGTATTTAGGAAGGCAATTCAGGCATTCTTTAAACAACCATGTACAAAGGAATATTCCGATGCCTGTACGCATATAAAGACCATATTTTGAATTTGACTCCAACCTGTATATAGACCTTAAATGGTATTTGATGTGCATGTAAACATAGTAAGTGAAGTAATTCTCATTAATCCAAAATACAGATCAGCTGTTTTTGTAGGATTTTCTTTACATTTTCTTGGTTTCATCCAACAGCTGAAGCCGTGTGCCGCAAAGAGATTGATCTTGGTTTCATATTTTAGAGCATGAGAACCTGCGATTTTAAATGCACCCGAGCATGCTTTTTATATCCACTGTACTAGGCGTGACAGTGATCCAAACAGTAGGCATATCACAGAGACAGTACTCAGGCTCAGAAAATTGTTTGATCCAGCTGCATCACTGTTGGGTCTATATAAGCCATCTGGCATCATTATGCTTTAACAATGGGCTTTTAATAATAGGGCTCTGTAAACACTGACATATAATCTGATGGTCTAATTATCTGATGTCAAATAGACATCAGATGTGCAGTGGTAAATGAAAACTGTCAGTACACTTCATGTCTTCATTCTTGCACAGATGTATATTGTTAGCAGGCAGCGGGTAGTGCATTTTAATACTATGCATCTGAAAACATGATAGAGTGATTTGAATCTGTTTAGAGGTTCTCAGTAGGCTATATATAGCACAGCGTTTTCAATGGCTCTCACAGCCCACTCCCTCAGCTGGGGTTTTAATAGTTATTAATGGAGTGCCAGAGGGTCTGGTCTTTCTCAAGCACTGTGGAAGAGGCTATGATATTCTATACAGAGATTACCACACACACCTGCACACACGCACACACATATCTTTATATTATGCAGCACATACCTCATTTAAATACAGATAAAGAAGCACCGTTTTACTCATATATCACTCTTTTACATTACTTCCAGTTGAGTAGCTTCTGTCTAGAATGACATAATATCATTGCTGTTATGTTTTACCTCTATTATTAGATGTCTTTGTATTGTTGCATGAAGAATACCTGCTGATAAATGACTTTCAGCAAGTTTTTATTAGTGCTGTATATCTTATTGAAAGGGAAATTAGCTGAATAAAATATTTTGCAGTTCCACCCCTCTTTTCTCTAAGATTTTGCATTATATTATATCACTTTGCATACATGATGTTACAGTACATGAGGTCAGAGGTGACTAAGTTTGTTTGTGTAGTAGCATCAAGAAGGATACAAGCATTTGAGATATGATGTATAGTATGTCCCATCTAACAATAAAACTATTATTGTTAGACTGATAGATTTTTGGATTAGGAGCTGTTTTTTTTTCTCTCCCCAATTTGGTTACCACTTCCTACCCACCATCCAACTAACTCTCTCCTACCAACTTGTGAGGGTGAAGACTAATGTGCTTCCTCCAAAATAAATATTTTCGAACTTCTGCACTTGTATCATCACATGGCAGCATAACACACTCGGTGGAAAGTACTATCTGCTTTCTTTTGCACACATGATCTCACAGGTACCCTCACTAGCCTTTAATTCAATTCAATTTTATTTGTATAGCGCTTTTTACAATAGACATTGTCTCAAAGCAGCTTTACAGGAATATAAACACAGTATACACACAGTAAAAGTGAGAACCAACTGATCCCAAC
>JAFFST010050728.1:284151-298682 GCA_022414735.1 Noturus placidus | reverse complement strand
TCTATGAGTGAAAGCTCTTCCCCCTGCTGTAGCCTTCGCTATTCGCGGTACAGTCAAATAACCTGCATCTGTGGATCTAAGTGGACGCGGCGGATCATAGACGACCAAAAGATCGCTTAAGTACTGTGGTGCGAGACCTTTTAGTGCTTTATAGGTTAATAATAGTATTTTAAAATCTATGCGAGATTTAACTGGGAGCCAATGCAGTGTGGATAAGATCGGGGTGATGTGGTCATATTTCTTGGTTCTAGTTAGAACCCTAGCAGCTGCGTTCTGGACTAGCTGGAGTTTCTTTATGTTTCTACTGGAACATCCAGACAGTACGGCATTACAATAATCTAGTCTAGAGGTAACGAAAGCATGAATTAATATCTCTGCATCATGTAGTGATAATATATTTCTTATCTTAGAGATATTTCTGAGTTTTGCTTTAGTGTCTCTGTGATTGAAAGGGAAGAGAGACTATGTAATCCCTCCCTCCCAGAGCACAGCTAGTTTTGCTCCCTTGACTCATGGCTGTGTCATCTCCTGACAATAGGGTGAACACTTTTCTGTTGCACAACTCAGGAGCCCTTAAAATTTATGTATTCAAATGTTTTCCTTTTCCAAGTTACTGCATTTGATCTTAATTCAGTCCATACAGGATTTCATATAACTTTTTTTGTGATAGTTTCTGACAAAAATGCTTGATTTTGCTACGTTTTTTGTGTGGAAAACTACTTGAATTGGCGAAATTGCAATTGTATGAAATTGTTTTGTAGTCTTTTGCAGTGATGTTTGTTGATAAATGAGACTCATGCTCGACGTTCATTAATTGAAGGGGAGCTTTGGCTGAATGCGTGTTGTGAAGACGTCACATTGCGTCTTGGCAGAAATCTGCGGAATATCTGCGGTAGTTTTGAAAACTTGCAAGCTCTTACGAATATTACAGAGTTTCCTTGATTTTGCATTCAATTCTGTGATTGCAAAATCCTGGAGAAACTGCTAATTAACTAGCATTCGATAAGTAGTTTAACATAGCTGAACTTTGACTTTGGCATGTACTGTATGGTTTTATTCTTTCCTGTTGATCAATACCATTAGAGGTTTTAGTAATAAAATGCATGGAAGAACCAGCAACCAATTTTATTCTTATTACACTGTTGTTAAAAATAAAACAATATGCACAAGAAAAGGCAGGTTTAAATTTTAAACCTTATTAGAAACGTGCAGCTCAGTCTTCCCCCATTATTCAGCCTCTGGTGTTTGTGGAAAGGAACATTAATAGAGTATTGATGTGTGCATATTGGATTTTTTTAGTTTGCCTCCAACTCCTTAAAATATATGAGGTCAATACTGAATAGTAATGTTTGTTTTATGCAAAAGATTCTAATCTTATCTAAAAGGCTAATATTGAGAATCTGTTTCTTTTTAGGAAGATTAAGACCAATTACTTCATAGTGTCGCTGGCCTTTGCTGACCTGCTGGTATCAGTGCTAGTGATGCCATTTGGGGCCATCGAGCTTATCCATCAGAACTGGATCTACGGCGAGACGTTCTGCTTGGTGCGCACCTCGCTGGACGTGCTACTCACCACTGCCTCCATCCTGCACCTGTGCTGCATATCTCTTGACAGGTGGGACACACTCACACATGCATACACATCTCTGTGACCTCCAAGCGCCCTTTGCTTTTTACCAGGCAAACATGGAGAGGCATGTTTAAAGATGCATAAGTCTCTCAGGTACTTCCAACTGTTTCTCAAAGGACATGAGTAGAATTCCATAATAAGCTGTTGTCATGGCAGTCATGCAGTGTTTAGTCAGAAAAGCATTGGCAAATCAGACTTAAATTTTGCGAAGATATGCGTATGCATGATGTTGCTGTTTCCATGGTGACTTTAGTGTGACTCAAGCTGACTTTGGTGTATTCACCTGCTAAATCAGACCCAACACTGATTAGTAAGACAATTACAGTCCACATGATACTTTTAGGGTAATCCAAAGGCACATCATTATTGCAGCTCTGAATCCTTTTTTATAATGTAATAGATTTAAATCTAGACTTAAATCTAAAGGTAGTGTAAGTATATAAAAACATTATTAAGACGTGTAAATAGGGGTTAAATTTACCACTATAAGGCTAATACAGAAATAAATAAAACAAGGGCAAAGGATATGGATAACAAGGTAATCCAGATAAAGTAAAGTGAACAAGATGTGTGTATTAGTCACATAGTGTGGCTGTTTTTGCTTGGCATACCAGTGACGCATAACATTACTTAAATATTCATACTCTATTGTGCACTGTACATTTTTATAAAACCTTATATAAATAAATGCGATAAAATTACCTTATTTTCCGCACTATAAGGCACACCTAAAAGCCTTAAATTTTCTCAAAAATCGGCCGTGCGCCTAATAATCCGGTGCGCCTTATGTGTGGACTGAGTTCCAAAATCTGTAAAAATGTTGTATTATTATTATCTGCCTCAAGGTTTAATGTATTGTGCATTTTAAGATGCTGTTCTGCTCACCACAGTTGTTAGGAGTGGTTATACAAGTTACTGTAGATTTGTCAGCTCAAACCAATCTGGCAATTCTCCTCTGACCTCACTAATCAACAAGACGTTTCTGCCGGAAGAGCTGCCACTCAATCGATATCGCACTATTCTATGTAAAGTCTAGAGACTGTTGTGCGTAAAAATACCAGGAGATCAGCAAACATCAAACATCTACCTCAAATATCTGGCACCAGGGTTAAAGTCTTTAAGATCACATTTTTCCTGAAGCTGAAGCTCTTGACCTGCGTCTGCATGATTTTATTCTTTGTCCTGCTGCCTCTTGATTGAAGGATTGATTGGATAATTGCAGATTGGGCAAGTGTTCCTAATACAGTGTAAGAATTTTGTTTGACTGCATTACTACCAAACAAATATTGTTTGATTGGGTTGAAAGATTTATTTTGTCGGTTTTGTTCGCTAACCTCTGTTGCGTTGCTCCTCCATCATTAGTGCAGGAGTGTTCATTTATTATAATGAAAACAAAGCACAAGTACATTTATTCATTTAGCAGACACTTTTATCCAAAGCGACTTACAAATGAGAGCACACTCACACACCAATGGTAGCAGAGCTGCCATGCAAGGTGCTAGCTTGCCATTGGGGGCAACTAAGGGTTCAGTGTCTTGCCCAAGGACACTTCGGCATGGGATCACCCGGGCCGGGATTCGAACCACCAACCCTACGATTAGTGGACAACCTGCTCTACCAACTGAGCCACAGCCGCCCGTACCAAACAAAGTTAATAATTCACTAATGTTAACCAGCAAATTACATTTTGGCTGGTAGGAAAATTATAACCTTATGTCACAGTCTAAATTTAAGCCTAACGCTATATAGTTTTATTGTTATATAAAACTGCTCATGATTAAAAACATTCCAACTCATGAGTATAATAGTTTTCATGTACAGCTCTCAGTAGGACTGGTCTTTACTGAGGATACTTTCATTAATCATCATCACTGCTTTATCTAACAGTGTTTGGACTGATGTGTTTGGACATCTTGCAGCAGTACTAAGTCATTGTTTCATTTCGCGTCCAGTGTACTGGAGTGCCAAATCAATACAATATAAACTGTTGCACAAGTTTCTGGTAGGTCTTGTTGATGAAGCACTAGTATCATGTCCATATCCACAAACAGACACACACTTCCCACAAACAGAAGAAACATTGTGTTACTCGTTAAATGTTAAATGGTGCACTTATATAGCACTTTTATCCAAAGTGCTTTACATTGTGTCTCATTCACCCATTCACACACACACACACACACACACACACCAATGGTAGCAGAGCTGCCATGCAAGGCGCTAACTTGCCATCGGGAGCAACTTGGGGTTCAGTTAAGTTTAATAAGTTCAGACAAGTGAAGTACAAGAAGTATATTACTCATGTCAAATTCCTGTCAAATTTCCTGCCTTTGAAAACCAGCAAACAAACTAAATTATTATTGGTTTATTTCTTCATTATCTGTAAGACATTATGGCATTTTTCTTATTTCTTCAATTTAAGTACACTACAATGGACTAGTATGTAAATACAGTAAATGAACAGGTGATGCTTTTAAAGAATTAAATTAAATCGAAGAAAAAATGAACACCAGCATGACAGGAGCTGTCTTTATCCAAATGTACAGTGCTCTTTAGTGCTTTCCAATAAGAGTACCTTTTTTTTGTGCTCAGGTTCGTTGAATCAGTTTGTCTAAGCTTACCGAGTGCGCATTCATCTGTTATCTATTATACGCTAGAACATTTAATCTAGCAGCCTTTTTTTCTGAAGAAATAAACAGTCTGGCATGAATGATAGAGGAGGAAGGATTAAGCATTAAATTTCTGGAATGTAATCTTCTTATCTGACCCAGGTATGTTGTAAAGCACCATTACAGTCGTACACCACTGCTCTTTTATTCCAGTTTTACCAGTTCAGCTGTGACTGGTGTTTGAGAGAGAGCACTAGGGAGCTAAAGAAAAGAAATAGGTTTGATGTTATGGGCTGACCCCATTTTTGGTTCTCTTTCTCCCAATTTCTTTTTTTTTTCTCTCCATTTTCTATTTGTCTCTCTCACGTCCATTCTAGGAGGAAAAAACTTCACAGAGCCATGACACTCCATGTCCTTTACTTTGTGTGTATGACAGTGCCCAACTTTGTACATTTATACCAACAAACATTCTTGCAATTTTTGTAATGGGCGTTATGTTTGCCTGCATCAGAAAGTTTGGAAGAATTTCCTGAAAGCTCAGCAGCCGCTGGCTGGTAATTGCTGTCATGAATTTTATATCAGGCATTTTTTGGCCATTTTGCAAGTCAAGTGACAGTAGGCACTATGGGATTGGAACAAGAGTATCTTCTGTTTCTCTCACTGGACACGTTATATAAGGCATTTTCATCGTTTTGCAAGTGACTTACTAGAGTGAGTGTACACACTAAGGGATAACATGTGTCCTTCAGACAGTCATTTAACACCAACTTTCATTTTAAGCATATCATTACACTTGAGTGTGTGTGAAATACGTGTGAAATTCTTAGCAGCAGCTTATTCTCTAATTGACCCCTGGAGCTCAGGTTGTTATCTGCCTCCTTTCATGTCTCACATGAGTCATGAACACAATACAAAAATGTGCTTTAAAGTGTCTTCTGTTCCTCTCTCACTCTACCTGCCTAACCAAAGACAAAGACTATTTTTAGATTATTTTTAGCTAACTAGTGGTATTTGACTGACAATGACTAGGCTTCAGAATATTCAGTGCTGCAATAATATTCAGTCCTGCAGTGCTGTCATCTCCAACACTGCAAAAATCAATAATACGCTATCTGATTCAAAAATATAATTCATCAAAAAATGATCAGAAAGTGAGTTGGTTCACGTGCCAAACCGCTTTTTATCATTTCTTAAAGTCGCAAACAGTCAATAAAAGAAATCAAAAATCAATTTATATTACTCTTCTATTATTTTCAAACTTCTCACTGTTGTCTACCCCAGCACATGTTTAGTCAATTATTTAGTGCCTGTTTTACTCATTCAACATTTCCTAATCTCCTCTCCTCTTATATAATAAATAAATTATGAAATGTCTAAATTAGGAAATAAACAAATGACTAAACTGGTTGAAATCAGAAATAGGGAAAGTGAGAAGTTCAGATAAGGTTAATAATAAATACAGGAGTATACAATAATTGTTATTTATTTTATATTTTAACTCATAATCATTTAAAGCTTCTAGTAATAATTAAAATAAATTATAAAGCTAAGTGTAAAATTGTTGACAGTCACTTTTGGTGAGAAAGTTTGCATTATAATGTATTTTAGTTACTGTATTTTAGTTAATGTATTTCAGTTAATGGACTTAGTTAATCTGAAAATTAATTCATGGATTTATGCATTTAAATTGAATAATTTATGGATTTTAATAGTTCAGCATAGTTGATTTAGATTACATTATAGTTCAAGTACATGCCATTACATATTACAAACTGCTATGGAGGTGTTAAGTAGCGCTTTTTGTAAGTTTGATGAACAGTGTTTGTGTGTGTTTTATTTTATGTATTTAGGTAAATTTTATATATATGTGTTTGTGTTTTGAATCTTAAAAAGCAGTTAATTACAGATATGTTTTACGTATTCACAGGAGGTGTCACCTCAAACAGTTCATGTTTCATATTTAAAGTAATTAATATATTTTTGTGACAGTCTTACCTAATTACCTTTCTTTCTTCTTTCAGACTGTTATTTTGTTTTGCAGTATTGACTACAATCTTCTGCAAACCACAGAGTTTAAATTACTATAAATATTCAATATTATAAAACACTGATGGCCTAAGTATCGATTTTCACACTAATCTTGCGTACACTACAATAGGTTTTCTAGCAGGTTTCTAGCATTTGTGTAAGCGCAGATTTAGTATGTTAAGCATGTGTCCATAGGTGATGAAGAAGACAATTTAGTCAGTATTTTGTAAATGTTTATGTACTACTGAAAATCAATCATCATCACTCATTTATATGACCATCATAAGGAAATGTATTCACCCTGGTGTGTATATTACAGACCACAACTTCCTTTCTGAAACATATGTTGTCTTCCTGGAATTCTGCAATCATCCCCATAGACTTTATAGAAAGCTTATAATTGAGGTGCCTTGGTATTGAGGTGTGGAAGCAACTGTATGAACATTATCACTTTGTAAAGCTAGTGCACTTAAAGAATAAAACCTCACTTGAAATAGCTGCACTTATAACTTAAAAATGGCAACAATCAGTCTCTAATGTAATCGTCTCCTGATTCTGCTGCTTCACATTGCCTTAAAAGCAGGTGAACAGGTGAGCAGAGATGTTCTTAAGAGTTTTATTTTTAGAAGTAGCATAAAGGAGGTAGACATGTATTAGGGCCCTCTGCTTATGTTCTCTCCACAACTGTATAGCTCAATGGAATAGTCATTATTGCTCACTTCACTCCCATGGCTCAGACGTATGCTTTTCATTTGACTGCAGGACTTCTCTCCACAGTGAGCTGTTGTTCTGTGCCAAGCAAGCTTAGTGCTGACTTGTTTACGCAACCATTTATGCTAGCATTTCCAGCCTTTATTGAGGTATCCACAGGAAAGCTCAAATGCACAACCAATTGCTCCTACATGAAAATTGACCAGGTTAGTTCAGTGTAAAATCTCACAAATCTGTTACATGTAACTATTTACATACACCGATCAGCCATAACATTGAAACCACCTGCCTAATATTGTGTAGGTCCCCCTTGTGCTGCCAAAACAGCTCTGACCTGTCAAGGCATGAACTCCACAAGATCTCTGAAGGTGTGCTGTCAAGTCTGGCATCAAGTTAGCAGCAGATCTTTTAGGTCCTGTAAGTTCTGAGGTGGGGTCTCTATGGATCAGGCTTGTTTGACCAGCACATACCACAGATGCACAATTGGATTGAAATCTGGGGAATTTGGAGGCCAAGTCAACAAATGGCTTCCAAGATGCCGGCGCGGTAGCATGCAGCGGCTACTTCGGGTCTACTAATATGTTATGTTATGTGTATCCTACTCCAATTTGGAAACATTTTAAACAGCTGTACATCGGAAGCACTGGTATACATGTCTACCATTGCCAAATTCTGCTAAACATTGGAGAACAAAGCTCAGGAGGAATAAATGATGGACTGCGAGATGAGCTACTACACGAACCAGGCCCTGGGACCGTGGAATCACCTGATGCTGCTGGCCGGAAGAAAGGGTGCCAGAAACAGTGTGCGAGGCAGTGGAAGCGTGGAAAGCCAAGTCGTCTGGCTGTACCATCCATTCTCCTCTCCAATAATTTGCTATCTTGACAGTAAATTGGACCTACTCAAACTACAGCTAAATACCCAGCATGAAATCAGGGAATGCACCGTTTTCAATTTTACGGAAACTTGGCTCAAAGACAGCATTCCAGACACAGCCATTCAGCTAGCCGGACTAACCGCAAATCACGCCAAAAGGATAGCAGCACTGTCCAGACTCGCAGAGGTGCCCTGTGTGTTTACATAAACAACAAATGGTGCAGGAATGCCATTGTAGTTTCAAGCTACTGTTCATTGCTGGTGGAGTTTATGACTGCTAAATGCTGACCATATTACCTGCACAGAGAGTTTACAACCGTGCTCATTGTCACATTGTACATTCCACCTGCTGCTAATGCAAGCCCTAAGTGAACTCTACAGGGCTATCAGTAACCTACAGACAGCACACCCTGATGGATTTTTCATTGTCACTGGAGATTTTAACCACGTGAATCTGAATTCACTGCCATCAAAATTCCACCAGCATGTTGATTTTGCAACTCGTGGTACAAACACTTTACACCAACATTCATAGTGCTTACAAGGCTGCACCCCGACCCCCCCACATGCTACTTATGCTAGTTATGCTAATCCCAGCATACAGAAACAGGTGAGACCCTGTTCTAAGGGAGCCATCTCAGCACTTCAGGACTGTTTTGAGCACACAGACTGGAATATGTTATGAGAGGCTGCTACATACCACAACAACACTGACTTAGAGGAATACACAGCTTCAGTGACTAGCTACATCAGCAAGTTCATAGATGACTACACCACACATGCAAACCAGAAACTGTGAATGACTGCTGAAGTGTGTTCACTTTTGAAAACCCGATACTCTGTCTTCAGGTCTTATGACAAGACAGCCCTTAGCACAGCAAGGGTCAATCTGTCCCGGGCAACCAGAGAGGCAAAATGCAACTACAGCGAAGGAATCCACAGTCACTTCAAAAACACCAAGGACACAAGGGGCATGTGGCAAGGCATTCAGGCCATCACAGAATACAAAGCTACACCACCTGTCTGTGATGATGACCCCTCACTCCCAGGTGACTTAAACGATTTCTATGCACCCAGTCTGTCAGGGTCAGCAACTCCACCTCCAGCACCACCACACTGAACACCATCACCCCCCAGGGCTGTGTACTCAGTGCACAGCTGTTTATCCTGCTGACTTGCTGATGACACCACCATTGTGGGCCTCAACCACAACAATTATGAGTCAAGACAGCAATCTATCTCTTAATGTTGATAAGACTAAAGAGATGATTTTTGACTTCAGGAGAACCCAAGTGAACCACTCACCACTGCACATCAACGGAACTACTTTGGAGAAAGTCAAAAGCTCCAAGTTTCCTGGTGTGCACATGACTGAAGACCCCTACTGGACACTCAATACCACCTTCCTAGTCAAGAAGGCCCAGGAGTGTGGCCATTTCTTGCAGAGGCTGAAGAGAGCCAAACTTCCCCCTCCCTCCTATAGAGGGACTGTAGAGAGTGTCCTGACCAGCTGTCTCACTGTATGGTACGGGAATTGCACAGCATCCAACCACAAGACCTTACAGTGAATTTTGAGGACACCTGAAAAAAAAAATAGTGTTTCTCTACCCACCTCTATCAAAAACTGCTGCATCTACAAAGCCACCAGTATTGCAGATGACCCTTCTCACCCTTTTCATGGACTATTCAAACTTCTGCCATCTAGCAGAAGGTACAGGAACAGCCTTGCTACCACCAGCAGACTGTGCAACAGTTTCTTCCCTGTCAGATTATTCAATCCCCTGCTACCTCCCAACGCTCACCTGGGCTAGTCAAACACCTAGCACAGTAAGACTCAGTACTACTGCACACTGCACTTTACATAGCTGCATCAGTCATTTTATACTATGGAACAAATTTTGCTGCCAGTACTGCTGCAATACTTGTGCTGTTACATTACACAATAGCTTCTGGTTTACAGACCATGTTCTGTGTATCTATTGTCCTGTATATTTACTGTCCTGTGTATTTATTGTTTTGCGCTCATCTCACACTGTTGTGTATTTGCACTTTGTGTAGCCTTGCGTACTGTTCTGTGTTGAACCATGGTCGTGAAGAAATGTAATTTCATTCCAATGTATACAAGCTGCGTAGAAGAATGACAATAAATACCCACTTGACTTGACTTGACTTTGTCATGTTCCTGAAACCATTCCTGAATAATTTTTGCTGTGTGGCAGGGCACATTATCCTGCTGTAATTGGTCTGCAACAATGTTTAGGTAGGTGGAACATGTCAAAGTAACATCCACGTGAATGCTAGGACCTAATGTTTCCCAGCAGAACATTGCCCAGAATATCACACTGCTGCTGCCGGCTTGCCTTCTTCCCATAGTGCATCCTGGTGCCATTCCTTTCCCCAGGTAAGTGACACACATGTAAATGGCATGTGATGTAAAAGAACTCAGACAAGGCCACCTTTTTTCCATTGCTCCATGGTCCAGTTCTGATGCTCACATGCCCATTATAGGCTCTTTTGGTGGTGGACAGAGTGCATAGGCACTCTGACAGGTCTGAGGCTACACAGCCTCATACACAGCAGCTGCGATTCACTTTGTGTTCGAACACCTTTCCATCATAGCCAGTATTCACTTTTTCTGCGATTTGTGCTACAGTAGCTTTTCTGTGGGATCAGACCACTGTTTGTCCTTCCTTGGACCACTTTTGGTAGGTTCTAACCAGTGTATACCAGGAAAACGACACAAGACCTGCCATTTTGGAGATGCTCTGCCCCACTTGTCTAGCCATCACAATTTGGCCCTTGTCAAAGTCACTTGTCAAGTCTGCTTCCAACACATCAACTTTGAGACCTGACAGTTCAATTGCTGTCTTATATATCCCTCACATTGACAGGGACCAAGGTAACGACATAATCAATATTATTCACTTCACCTGTGAGTTGTTGTAATGTTATGGCTGATAGGGGTATTTTAGTCGCTCATGTAATGATTCACATACAGTATAATGTAGTCCATCAGTTTTTGCAGTTTTTAGTCAGTCATAAAAGCTAAGAGCATTAGCAAACCTCAGCTATTACCAGCAGTTTAATTTCACTGCTGTGTTTGTACTTAGTCTGATACCTGCTACTTCTGACAGCTGCCCTCTAGCAGTCCTGCTTTTGCCATGAGACATTCAGCAGGCTTCAAGTAACACAATGCAGTCCACAAGGCGCTGGTACATGCAGAGAGACTAATGTGTGGGTCGTGTTTCTGATGGGCTGCTGTTAAACACTTGCCCCTGTTGCACTCACTCAAACTGTTAACCACACAAATTTGTCACAACAGAATGATGCATGATTTTTGGTCCTGTTTTTTTTTTTTTTGTTGTTGTTTTTTCTTTTTTTTTCCAGAAGAAGAAGAAGAGGAAGATGAAGATGAAGAAAAAAAACATTTTGCATTTAACATAGAGTATACTGCTACAACTTATAACTCAAAAATAAAGAGTTAAAAGGAGCAGACTTTTGAATCTAAAATGATTGACAGTTTGATAGGTGTTTTTTACTTTACAGTAATAACTAATACCCTGGAAGCCCCACCCCTCTCAACTCCTGTCAGCTTTTCTGCCCTCCATTTCTCCATTTTAAAATGGAGAATGTTTTTAGTTCATTAATGTGAAATATACTCTATCAATGTATGTTTGAATAAGCTAACAGTAGAAAAGTATATAGTTAACATCAGGTAAGGATATTTATTAAAGAAGGTACAGAAAAATGAACATGACGACTCCAAGTGGTTACTGTAAAACCAAGTTTCTACTTTATGCGACTATTTGTGAAAGGACTACATCTGTATATCATTGTTCTGCTTCAGGGTGTTAGCAGCAGTGAATTAGTCAAGCAAGAAAGTCTCAGGTTGGTAAAGGAACTAAAAATGTGACTCATCTGGCCATTACAGAGATTTGAGAGGATAATGAAAGCCTGCTTCTCCACAAGGCACAGTGTCTCATTGATGAGAAATGGTTTACACTAGAACATAGGCCTCTTTGCCTGTGTTAGATGTGTTGTAATGAGTATGTGTCAGGGTAGATAAACAGGAACTCCTACATATACATGGGCGACAGTGCTGACAGAACTGGGTCAAAGAAGAGAGATCAGGTTAGAGATGGATGATAATCATCATTTTTTCCTGAAGGACCACTGAGAACACTGTCCATCATGACACCGGAATCTCGCTTAGTCGTTTCCTCTCTTAACTGACCAGTGATACAGTCTCAACAACCGCAACCTGCTCATCATTCAATAGCCTCAGAGCAGCTAAGAGCAGTAGGTACCTGTAGATCTAGACTGTGCAGCAGTGAACAGATCATCAGTTCATTAGATAGACCATTGGGCAAGTGAAATCTCCAGTGTGCTGCTCAGTCCTATGCTTACTGTATATGCTTGCCAATTAACTAAGCTAAAAATGGCAAATAATATAATTGAACTCAAACCTGCCGAGAAAATTATGTGCATTAATACAGAGTATGGAAAATAAGCGAGAGTCCATGATAGGGACAACGTTTCTACAGTATATGTCCTCTCCTGATAACGTCTCTGGTGATGAACCATTTTGTGTGTACCCTCAGCAAAATAGCAAAACGTCTTTGGCTAACATTTCAGTTATATGCTGTGGTCTCTCCTGGCATGTAAAGTTGTGTCTGGGTAGCATGTTAATTTTTGCTTGAGATTGTGTTGTGATAGCATTAGAGCTATATGGCATTATTGTCCTTTCTTATTTGTGCTTATGGAAAGAATGTCTAGCATCCATGCCAGCTAATTATATGCTTAGGAAAATTAGTTTCTACCAACAGCCAGCCCATTTTTTTTATTCTCGTACACAGTGCAGCAGGTGGTGGTATAATTAAGTATTTCATTTGGTAGAACTGGATAGCTTTATGCTAATACCCACACTGAAATACACTTGATTTAAAGTTTTCTGTGTGCACCAGTCCAGTAGTTTCCCCTATTTGCATATCACTTTTTTTCTGAAAAGACGTTAAAATGGCTGTAATAAGTAAAAAGAAACAGCCACTCTTTTGTGCTGTGTGCCATCTCTGATGCAGATCTGAGTTATTTTTACTGTCAGATAGTACGACCCATCTCAGACACCTGTGTTATTATATCAGCAGCGTTTCTCCACTTGCATGCAGTCATCTCCCTTTGTTCACGCTAAATAGGAGTGCTATACATTCATCAACAGCTTCCTCCACACCAGACTTACTTTTCACATATTCATGTGGACATTTTTTCAGTTTGTGTTACAGAAAGGATTGCATCAAACCCTGCCTAGAGCCTGTCATTATTCTCTCTTGCAGTATTCACCATTTCAGAAATTTGACAGCTTTGAGATCATGAGTTGTGACACAGTATTGACATCTGTCAAAGGCTAAATCAATTCAAAATTAAATTCTTTTAACTGTTTTTTTTTTTTTATTACACAGGATTCATGTATTCTGTTACAAAAAAATTATTTCCCTAACATGGTCATTATGGCATGGTGAATTTCACACAAAAAGTCAAAATCTGTTTTGCTGCCTGTGCTAAAGGGTCATTTAAAGGTGCTTATTGGAAATCCAGTTTGACGGTTCAGAAAGGTTGTGATAGTGTAGTATGGAAGGTGTTTCTACAGAGCCTGGTTGAAATATATTTGCTGTTTTCATCTGGACACTTGGCCACTCTCCTATTTATTTAACATAATACATATAATTATTTTTATAATTACTGTTTGCTTTGCATCTCCAGGGTTGGTGGTTCGATTCCCACCTCCACCTTGTGTTCTTGGAGTTTGCATTTTCTCTCCATCCTTTGGGGGTTTTCTCCAAGTACTCCAGTTTCCTCTCCCAGTCCAAAGACATGTGTTGTATGCTGATTGACATCTCTAAATTGTCCATGGTGTGTGAATGGTTCTGTGAGTGTGTGTGCAATTGTGCTCTACAATGGGTTGGCACCCCCTTCAGGGGCTCCCCTCAACCCTTATAGGCTCCCCGCAACCCTGTGTAGGATAAGTGGTATAGAAAATGTTATAACTCTTTCTAATACATTAAATGGTATGGTATAACACTTTCTAATACATTATCGCCTCTCATTCACAGGTATTTGTGTGGCGGACTCGCCACATAATCTAAATATAATAATAAGTGGATATTAAAAAATTATTATTAGACACAGGTACAGTGCCTTGCGAAAGTATTCGGCCCCCTTGAACTGTTCAACCTTTTGCCACGTTTCAGGCCTCAAACATAAAGATATAAAACTGTAATTTTTTGTGAAGAATCAACAACAGGTGGGACACAATCATGAAGTGGAACCAAATTTATTGGATAATTCAAACTTTTTCAACAAATAAAAAACAGAAAATTGGGCGAGCAAAATTATTCAGCCCCCTTAAGTTAATACTTTGTAGCGCCACCTTTTGCTGCGATTACAGCTGTAAGTCGCTTGGGGTATGTCTCTATCAGATTTGCACATCGAGAGACTGAAATTTTTGCCCATTCCTCCTTGCAAAACAGCTCGAGCTCAGTGAGGTTGGATGGAGAGCGTTTGTGAACAGCAGTTTTCAGTTCTTTCCACAGATTCTCGATTGGATTCAGGTCTGGACTTTGACTTGGCCATTCTAACACCTGGATATGTTTATTTGTGAACCATTCCATTGTAGATTTTGC
>JAFFST010050728.1:247376-262107 GCA_022414735.1 Noturus placidus | reverse complement strand
CACTGAGACTGTGTCTGAGTCCCGAACACTAAATGGAAGACTGTTCCATAACTGTGGAGCTCTATGAGTAAAAGTAAAAACATAGATTAGGGATTTGATTAACAGGAACATAAACATGCAATATAAACAAAGCCTTATGAAGGATCATACTAATCACAGTAAATTGAGGTTTGTGCATTACTTCTGTTTGTTTACATCTCAGAAATCACAGAGTCCATGCCCTTTTTTTAGAGTGTAATCAAGCAAAAACAAAATAAACAAAACCAGATCATTAAATATTAAAACATGTTATTCTGTTTCAGATGCTGTTTTTCCATAAGGATACTTATACTTAAAAAATAACAAAATACATTTATAATTTTACATTTTTACAATGCTGTCTCTGACATCTGCATTTAGAATGCTAAGTTCTCAATTCATATTAGTAATATATAAAACAATAAAAATGGTGAGGTGTTCTGTGGATGGATATGCCTTGTTGATGAGAGTGTTTAAAGGAGAATAGCAGACTGGCCTTGGCTGACAGGAAGACTACAGTAACTCAATTAACCGCCCTTTATAACTGTGGTAAGCAGAAAAGCATCTCAGAATGCACCACATGTAGAATGGGCTACAACAGCAGAACACCACATCTGGTTCTACTCCTGCCAACTAAGAAAAGGAATCTGAGGCTACAGAGGGCACAGGCTTACCAAAACGGGATAGTTAACGAATAAAAAAGATAGCTTGGTCTGATGAATATTGATTCTGCTGCAACATATGGTAGGGTCAGAATTTATCTTCAGATCTTCAGCAGCATGAATCCATGGACCCAATATGCCTTGTGTCAGCAGATCAGGTTGTTGGTTGTGGTGTAATGATGTGGGGAATCTTTTCGTGGCACACATTTGTCCCATAAATACCAGTGGAGAACCGTTTGAATGCTACAGCCTATCTGAGTATCATTACTGACCACATGCATCCATTTATGTCCAAAATTTACCCATCTATAATGTCTACTTTAAGCAGATTGGAAAAGATCCAGTAGAGCATCTTTGGGATGTGGTAGAATGGGGAGTTTGGAAACATGTGAAGCATGAATGTGCAGCTAACAAATCTGCAGAAATTGTCATGCAGTCATGGCTACATGGGCCAGAATCTTAATAGAATGTTTCCAACACCTTGTGGAATCCATGAATTGAGGCTGTGCTGAAAGCGAAAGGGTTACTTACCCAGTAATAGTATGGTGTTCTGAATAAAGTGGCTGGTGATTCTGTTTTAGTTTGAAGAGTTAATTTCATACTATATGATGCAAAGGCTACTTACGAATAGATGTACTGAAAATAAGGCTCTTACAATTAGTAAATGTGCTTGTTGGCTATGTGAATGGAGATGCTGGATAAGGTGTTCTCAGGTTAAATTAATAATATACTGAATGCAAATTAACTAATAGTGATGTTTAAAATCTATGTATTGAATGAATGTGCTACACCTCTTATTGTATGCATGTTTTCTGATGGCATAATGACTGAAAGCATTAGCTCTTCTCCCTCCATTTTTAGATGGATATTATTAAATTGACCTTTGAGCTTGAAGCAAAAGTCTGACTTGATTAAATGATTATGATGCCAAGCAAAGGATAAGTGACCTTTCATGAATGATTATTCCATTACGTATTTCAAAAAGTAGTTCTACTGGATTTACCAGAAAGGTTGACTTGAAGTGAGGCTGTCAACTCAGGACAAGCCAATTAAGTGTAAGTTTATTTTAGAACCCACTGAGCGCTCGCATATTTGCTGATGGATGGTCATGATATTAGATGAGAGGGCTGAAATCTAATATCTATCAATAGCTTGACGGTGAAACTATTAGGTTTGGCATAATAAGAAAGTGTGGAGCAAACTATTACACAAACACTTAAAGACAGATAGCCAGATAAATTCATGATTTCTTTTCTTTTCTTTTTTTTAAAGTCTGTAACGCTTTACTGGCTTCATGCCATATTTCCTATGAGTACCAAATATGGTAAACAGAAAAGCTGAAATCTGACAAACCAAAAGAGACCAACATTTATCTTATCTGTCTTTGTGTGTAATATGTGCTTTGGACAATATGTTCTTAGACTATCTTCTTTTAGTTTCTCCTCCACATTCATTATACCATGTCTGTATTTCACATGCTGCTTCTCAATCACTACTGATCATTTGTTATGGATAAGTCAGTGAAGTGACCTGAAAAACATGAAAATGAAACTCTAAGGGGAATTTAACTTTAAGTGTAATCACCTGACATGACTGTCACTGAAGCTGCATGAATGTACAGTCTGGGATATAAAGTAGACAGAACCAGCCTGCTTCTTCTTACCATTCTGTGTATGTTTATTAAGACTATTACTACTGGGGTTAGTTCCACAAAATTCCATAAAAATCTGTCTTAAAATTATTTATTATCAGCAAATAATCTGATGTGGATGCCAAAAAGGCTTTTTCTCTTTGAAAGCAGTTGGACTTAGCCTGCCAATCTGTTTATACCAGCCGCCCCTGCATATACTATGTTTAGTACATACCCACAGCTGTATATGCCCCTATGTATAGTAATACAACCCAAATTCCAAAAAAATGGGGCGCTGGGTCAAATGTAAATCAAAAAAGAATTAAATGATCTCATAATCCCATATTTTATTCACAATAGAACATAGTAAATATGTCAAATGTTTAAACTAGGAAATGTACCATTTTAAGAAAAAATAAGGTCATTTTTTATTCCATGTCAGCAACAGGTCTCAAAAAAGTTTGGACAGGGTCATGTTTATCACTGTGTAATATCCCAACTTCTTTTAACAACAGTCTGTATACGTCTGGGAACTGAGGAGACCAGTTGCTGGAGTTCTGGGAGAGGAATGTTGTCCCATTCATGTCTGATACAGGATTGTAGCTGCTCAACATTTGGAACATCATGAAGCAAAAAATATGACAAATAAGACCTTCTTTGACATATTTTTTGTTTCATGATGTTCCAAATGTTTCAATTGTTGAAAGTTCTAAACTGCAGGCAGGCCAGTTCAGCACCTGAACTCTTCTACTACAAAGCTATGCTGTTGTAATAGATGAACGTCCCTGAAAAAGACGTTATCTGGATGGAAGCATATGTTGCTCTAAAATCTGTATATAGCTTTCAGCATTGATGGTGCTTTTCCAGATGTGCCCATTCCATAGGCACTAATGCACCCCCATACAATCAGAGATGCAGGCTTTTGAACTGAGTGTTGAGAAGAAGCCAGATGGTCCCTCTCCTCTTTTGTATGGAGGATGCGGCGTCCATGGTTTCCAAAAAGAATTTCAAATGCAGTCCATTTTAAATGAGCTTTCGTCCAGAGAAGACTTTTCACATATAGCTTCTTCTTTCCATAATAGAGCTTTAACTTTATTTTTGGATGACACGGCGAACAGTGTTCAAAGACAATGAGATCTAGAAGTGTTTCTGAGCCCATACAGTGATTTCCCTTACAAACTCATGCCTGATTTCAGTGCAGTACCGTCTGAGGGCCCGGAGATCAAGGGTATACAATATTCATTTTCACTCTTGTCCCTTGCACACAGAGATTTATCCAGATTCTCAGAATCTTTTGATGATGTTGTGCTGTAGATGATGAGATATTCAAAGTCTTTACAATTTTACATTTAGGAACATTATTTTGAAATTGCTCCACAGTTTGTAGACAGTTTTTTTTGCAGATTGGTGAACCTCTGCCCATCTATACTTCTGAGAGACTCTGCCTCTCTAAAATACTCTTTTTATATCCAGTCATGTTACTGACCTGTTGCCAAGTAACCTATTTAGTTGATAAACGTTCCTCCAGCTGTTTCTTTTTAGTAACACCTACTTTGTCACGTTTCAAATATGGTTTGGAAGCAATCACAGATTTTCAAACAGTTTATTAAACAAACAAACAACAAAACTAAGACAACTTTGCATAATACTGTGTCAAAAACTAAACATAAACTAACAAGATCAAAACACGGTAACATGGAACACGGTAGTCTAAGACAACCGTAAGATAGAGAAGCAGTGCAAACAATGGCTATATATAAGTGTGCTCGTTAACAGAAACGTGCTTCAGGTGCAGGTGGTCATGTTACATGTTGTACTACAGTGCTGTGGCTGATGGGAACTGAAGTCTAGAGTTACCGCCTTGATATATGACATAATTTTCTAGCCTTTTGTTACCCTGTCCCAATTTTTTTGAGACGTGTTATGGCCATCAAATTTAAAATGACCTTGTTATTTTCTTAAAATGGTATATTTACTCAGTTTAAACATTTTATATGTTTTCTATGTTCTATTGTGAATAACTAGTGGGTTTATGACATTTGCAAATCATTGCGTCATGTTTTTATTTACATATTACAATAAAGTGTCCCAACTTTTTTGGAATTGATGTTGTAGAAACCCAGTCACTCATCCTGTTGTCTTCACCAATGCATCAACTGCTCCAGGAAGTAAGTTCCTGTTCCTTTGCGTCATTGTGTAATCACAGTCAATTTTCACTTTGGGTATGAATGGAATAAGGAGGGGCTAAAATTGCCTAAAGCACCACAGATGGCTGTCTGGGTTAAATTTAGCAGTGCAGATGTCATGTTGTAGTCATTGCGTTTATGGACACTGATGCTGACATTGCTGGAGACAGACGTGTGTTTTTTCGGGGGCAGCCACATTATCGATTCCAATCAGTTCCACAAATGCAGGAAAGGTTGATGCCATGAGCTAAGCTATGACATGGTGACTTGCCTTTCCCATTTTTCTTGAGATGGTAGACCTAGTGTCTTTTTTTTTTTTCAAAAATGTTCACTGAATTGGTTTTATTTTAAAAGGATGTAGGCATTTGACTGAGTCACTTTTGACTTTGACGGTGACTCGCAAATTTACTGTTTACTGTTTTTAATGAGGCTTATTTAATGACCTAAAAGGTCAGGAATTATTTTTCCTTGTAGAGTGTAGATTTCTTGCAGCTTTCCTGTATGTTTTTAAAAATTAAACTCTGAAACAGAAGCCATGTTTTACTGAAAAAACAGTTTGGGAGCATTATGAAAACAGGTGTGTTATTAACTTTCTGACATCTTAACTATATTAAATAACTATATTAAATAACTTATTTGTTTAAAATCATGGAATTAGTTTAAAATCATAAAGTGGAGTCAGATAATTTTGTTCAATATATACACTATGTCCAAATGTTTGTGGATACCTGTCCATCAAAAATGACTTTAAAATAATATTAGGCTCTTATATTCTAGCTTATTTTTTTCAGTCATTACCCTTTTTATTAAGTAAGAACTCAAAGACTGTGCTTCTTAAAACGAGACTGCGTGTAATAGGCCAATATGTTTAATATTTGTTCAGCTCAGTTTCACCCTATTAGAACCTTATTTAAATTGGGTGTTAATTTGAAGTCTCTTAAAGTGTCAGTGAACTTGAATGAAAATTTAAATGAATGAAATTGCATGGAAATTAATTAAATGATCAACTAATGATGCTCATTTGATCTTTTTTGCATATTTACATATGGCAAATGTAATTAACAGCTACAAGAGAATCTTCTTAACACTCAATTCAAACAAGGTTCTAATAGGCCTACCTGTATATGTGTAATCTTTGTTCAGCTAAGCTTGACACTATTAGAACCTTATTTGAATTCGGTGTTACATTACATTACATAATTACATTAATTATATTTGCCTTATGTATAAATGCAAAAAAGATAAATGAGCATCATTAGTTGATCATTTAATTCATTTCCATGCAATTTCATTCAGTGTCACATGTGATGTATACATAAATGAAATCAAGTGCTGTGTCACATTTGGACTCTATATATTCATAATTATGGTTGGTTCTCTTTATGTTTCATTTTTACATCAGCTTTTACATGTTATTTCTATTCTGTTTAAAAAGAGACTGGTGTTGCATTTATAATGTCTTTTTCCCCTTTGACTGCTCACAGCTAATTGCATGCCCACAAGGCAGGAGAACCCAGCAAAGATTCTTGAAGGACTCAATATGTGTGGTGCAGATAGCAGCGCCATTTACAGAGCTATAAGCATCATGGTTGTCATAGCTCTTTGAATGGTACTGCCATATGTACTGAACTACCACCCCATGATCCTAATGCATGGCGTTCATCTCTTTACTTAATATTTAAATGTATGCAAATTGATTTGTGTGTCTTTGCCTCTTGGTTGTACGCACACTGCTCAGCATGCCAAGTAAATATGGAACAAGGGGAGGTTTTAGGGTACCGGATTTTCTTTGCACCTCGCTAAAGTTTACTTTTGCTCCTCAATGCAAATAAATGAGGGGTTAAGAAAAATGGATCAAGAGAAGGAATGTTGAGATTGGTTGCAGTAAGTGGCTTAGAGAGCCCTGAAGAGTTTAAGGAGAAGTGAACATTGCAAAAAAGACATTGAATTCAGCAGACTGCAGTGAAATCGGAGAAGTTGAGAAGCACGGCCTTAAACTTTATTGGCAGGTGTATAAGTGTTATTTCTTTTTCACCTCCCTGCAAAGAGACACTGGGGAATTGGGTCTGTTATTATCTACATGGCTTTATGGTGTAATCATAGCATAAATTAAATAAAGCTCTTGCAACAATCTGGCCCCAACAATCTCAGAGTTAGGTTAACCTTTTTTCCAATACAAAGTTTAGGACTAGTTTTTTCAAAAGCATTGCTGTTTTAAGATCATCATTAAATGGTTTAATATTTAAACCTCCCATGCATCCATCCATTTTCTGTACTGCTTGTCCTACTCAGGGTCATGGGGGAGATTGGCACGTATGCCAGGAAGCTCGGGGCACAAGGCCAGGGACACCCTGGGTGGGGGTCAAGCCCATCACAGGGCACAATTGCACACACATTCACACACTACAGAGAATTTAGAGATGCCAATCAGCCGACAATGCATGTTAGACTGGGGGAGGAAGTGTACCTGGAGGAAACCCCAAAGCACAGGGAGTACACAGAAGCTTTGTGCATACAGGATGGAGGTTGGATTCGAGCCCCTGACCCCAGACGTTTGAGGCAAGTGTGCTAACCACTGATCCACTATGCCTCCCTAAACCCATATCATTTAAGATGATGCAATACTTTTATGAAAACTGTGCCTAGTGTGGTAAATTTACTTGAAGCCTACTTCATATGATTGACATATCCACACATATATGAATGTGCTTTGAGATCTTGTAGATGATAAAAATCTGTGTCACACTTTTTAGCAAAAGCTACTATGTGATGTAGGCTGCCATGTCATCAATAGTGGTAAAATGGGATGGTTACACTCATTGAACATAAACTGTTAATAGCATATGATGTCTGCCATGTGTTTGGGTATATGACATTATTGTCTCAGGTTTATGTCATTCTAGTAAAGTGCTACCTGCAATTCACTGCAATTCACTTGGTGACTCTAGGACTAAACTCTAGGTGGGAAAAAAAATTATTTCCCCAATGTTCCTAGAATAGAGTCCAGATCTGCGATGACCCTGATCAGGATAAAGCAGTTATCTAGCACTGAAGTAGAATGAATGAATCAATCAATCAGTGAATTAAATGTATCCTTATATGATTTTTATATGAAGACAGCAAAAGGCCTAATGTGCTGCTGAAATATATGGGCTTCCCTAGGCCATGGTATTTTAATTTGTAGATTCTTGCACTGCTTCTAAATAAGCTTTAGTGCACAGATGTGTTTTATCCAGTTTCAAACTCTAAAGTGTTTACACTGAGAGAAGCATGTGGTTATGTCATGTTGTAATGTGTGGTTGTGTGGCTCGTTCCACACTGCTCTCATTCATGCCATGCAGGAAAGCTGTTGCCACTGCTTGCCTGGGGCACAGTCTTAATAGGTATTTGTATTCAATAAGACTGTACAATATATAAAGCAAAAATAAAGAAGACAACATTATTATTTTCATTATTCTTAAGATTTACAGTTTCTAAGCATGTCCCCTCCTACAGCATACAAGATACAAATGTATACAAATGTAGCTTACATGTTGACTGAGGCATTTTGTGCTGATATTTCTTATAGATTTCTGACAGCTGTTACAAATTACATATTTATATACTGTCCTAAAGTATACATAACACATGAACTATTCAAATTGCATGAAAAATTAGCAAAGGTTAAAGTTTGAGGCAGGGTAAATGTTTGTTTATCTAAAATTAATAAAAATCTAACCATGTAGGCCGCACTTGTTCATCATTGCATGAATTTCTCCTGAAATTAAATTCATTAACACCCCATTGGAACATGAATTTGACCATTTTTATGTGTTTTATTTATTAATATGCACCTCTTGCTATACATTATGTGCAGTGTGATAATAGTGGTACTTGTGTTTATCTCCTCTAATACAAGGTGTGTTAAAGGTATGCATGTTGCCAGTGAATGTATCTGGCTTCAAGGGTAGTGTGTTTGGATGGTGCTTGTTTAAGTGGTTGTGTGTGTGATCTATCACACGGCATAATCGAAAATAAACTTTATCAGTGTCACATATTTCATGGTATCATCACAGATGTTTATTAGCCCAGAGAATGCCATTGATAGGTTGTGAAATTAATTTGAATCCTGACATAATGACAGGCATAACCTGTAAACATCATATAAAATAACAAAAAATATCCTATCCTTTCAACCAGATGGGCATTGTATGGATGTATTCAATTGCAATCTTTCAGTTGTATTAAAAAATATGTAGAAAATAAACACCTCAGTTCTGTAGGAGATGACAGCAGACTTTAAAAGAAGTCCAAATCAGTGTGAAAGTCTGTAGCAGATATTGGAGTCTGACAGTTCCCGCTTGTGCCCTGTAAAAACAGTGGTCCAAGAAAAGCAGCTGGTCGGAGTAAAGAAACAGTGGCACCCTGATGGTTAAGTGTTTGTCTGCCTTTTAAGGCAGTAATCTCACACTCAACTGTGTGGAGTTGCTCAAATAAAAATATATTTATTTAATTTAGACAGTAATTTGTTTTTCTACTACCCATGGTCTGTGTGCTACATGTATATCTTTCAGTGATGGAAGCATTTGCCAAAATAACATTTTGCCACCTTTTGTATTAAGTATTAAAACAATAGCTAGTTGGTTGATTTTATATACATTGGAAGTTTGTTGCATTAATATTGTTAGAAATACTCTGCGGGCACCTTGCTGATGAGAGGAGTCAGAGGAGAATGTCCAAACTGGTTGACAGAAAGGCCATGGTAACTCAAATAAACACTCTTTACAACCATGGTGAGTAGAAAAAGATCTCAGAATGCAAAACATGTTGAATCTTGAGGCAGATGCTACAATAGCCACATCAGGATATACTCCTGTTGTTGTTCTGAGGATACAGTGGACACACGTTCACTTAAAAAGACCAAGCAATGTTTATCCAATCTTCATCTATACAGTTTCAGGGTGCCCATCTGGCATCAACAACCATGCCACAGTCACAGAGATTCTTTTCCTTAATTTTGATGTACAGTGTGAAAATTAACCAAAGCTCTTAACCTCTAGTTCAGGGGTATCCAATCTTATCTGCAAAGTTCATTCCTACTTGGTTGGAATGAAAACCTGCACCTACACCGGCCCTTTGTGGATAATATTGGACAACCCTGCCCTAGCTGCATGAGTTTATGCATTATGTTGCTGCCACATTATTGGCTGATTGAATAATTGCATTAATGAGCAGGTGTTCCTATTAAATTGTCATGAATGTAGTGTTGCATTTTTAATGTCTTTTTTACCTGAACATTTTTTCATGCCCAGGCAGCAGGAAAACTCAACAAATTGATGAAGGACTCAATATGTGGTGAAAATATCTGCAGATACATATCTATAAGCAGACTGTCTCCTTTCAGGAGCTGAGATTGATTTCCAAAAGTGACATTAAAGTTCATATTCTACCTCCTGCAGTATTCATTTTTGTGAAAGTCTGTTGATGCTATAAGGCAAAAGCGAGAGGTCCTGGCAGCCTTAATCAGGTAGCAGTGTCCTCTCTACCTGTTGTCATGGTAAACACCTCTGTTTGTCTGAGAGTATTCATCAGCTATCTGCTACGTGTTGGGCTATTTTTGGCACTTTAAGGAGGGGAATTAGAGCACCTCATTGCTGTCCATGTATAAAGCCTGGCCTTTGCTAGTCCATAAGGCAGGCTTGTAAACATTTATTACAATATTATTCCTGGGTTATGCACTGGCAAAATGAATCAAACAAGACTTATAGGGACCACTTGTCCTGCTCTCAGTCTCTCATGTTGAATGAAGAGTATACCACTTCGGTAAACACTAGCACTCTTCTTTCCTCTGTGAGCCTCCTTGTACTTTTTCACTTTTGTTTTGCTCTCTCCTGACATTTCCTTCTTCCACTCCTCTACTCTACTCAGAAAAGGAACACATTAATTGTGCTGTAAATCACCTTTTAAATAATCAATCCTTTTATCTTTGCACACATGTACACTTGAGTAAACATCCAGTGTTGGTAAAGAAACTGTTAGATGGCAGATTTCTCACTGGAGACTCCTCGAGATCAGCAACATGTCACTTTATGGAAGATATGATTTATTTGCAGTGCAACGCTGGCCGTCAGAGAGACAGAGAACAGAGACAGAGTGTGTTGGGCTCATACCAGGCGTCTGGTATATCTCTGCCAACTGGTCTGATGGAAAGAGGTTATAATAAGTACAGGACAAATCACTTTGGTATGAAGTAGACAGGCTGGGAAATGTGATGTTAGATGTTGATTCCTCAGATAGTGTGGAAATGCCTCCACCAAACAGACTGAATTATAGCAATCAACAGCTGTGAGACTACACTAGTCCTAGTTATTAAAGGTGCTGTTCAAAATAACACCAAGATTAAATCATAATCTAAAAAGATACACGCAAACAATTCCATGGGGCAGTGCTGACAGAGTTCAGAGTGCAAACTGTTGTATGTGTGTGTATGACTGCTTGCTTAGGAAAGTCTTACTGCTGAAATAAATTAAATTTAATAACTGAAGCACAGGGCTTTTTATTTCCCATTCTGCTGTTAGTTGGTTGTGCTGTCAGTCATGCAGGCATGTTTTTTAAATTGTATATCCTCTACAATCAAGTCCCAGACTCTGCAGTGATTCCTGCTGTATTAAATCAGTGAAGAAATGCTGCATGTGTATGTATGTGTTGATTCTTGCTTTCTTCTCATCACTAGAAAGAAACACAAAAAGTGTGATGTCAAACATATTTGGTATTAGACCCAGTGTATTGTACTTATATTTGGCCGATTTGGTACACTGTAGTATTTCAGTCCACCACTAACAAACCAGTGTTGTAACTTAGAGTGAAACCAAAGTGCTCCCATACACGAGACCTTACATATTTGTGGGGAATTCTCCAATTCCAGCTTCTTGCTGGATGCACCATGGGGGGCATGGTGGCTTAGTGTTTAGCATGCTTGTCTTGCACCTTCTGGTTGGGGGTTCGAATTCTGCCACCACCCTGTGTGCATGGCGTTTGCATGTTCTCCTTTTGCATCGGGGTTTCCTCCTCAGGTCAAAGACATGTGTTGTAGGCTGATTGTCATTTCCAAATTGTTCGTAGTGTGTGAATGGGTGTGTGACAGTGTGTGTGATTGTGCCCTGCTGTGGGTTGGCACCCCATCCAGGGTGTCCCCCACCTTGTGCCCCGAGTCTCCTTCAATAGGCTCTAGGCTCCCTGCGACCCTGTGTAAGATAAGCATTATGGAAAATGTATGGATGTATGATATGATATGATATGATATGATATGATATGATATGATATGATATGATATGATATGATATGATATGCCATATTGTTGCACCCATAATAAAAGTCTATCAATCTGTCTATAGTGCAGAATATTCCTTTTATTAAACACCTGATACAGACTCTGCTGAAATGAGTCTGGAGCCCTGATGCCAGCTTCAGTACATCTATCTAGATGAGTCTGAAATAGATCGCCCCTTCCCACTAATAAGCTTGAAATTGCAGATGGTATCGTACTATGGGGTAAGTTATCTCAGACTGCCTTGTCTTGCTTAATCCCAAGCCCCTCTGACTTCCACTCTGTTTCTCCAGTTTCTCTCTCACTGACATAACAAAGCGAGTATCAAACACGGCATCACAAGTCAATCTTCTGGATATATAAGAAAACCTTATAAATTAGGTTTACAGACCACACAATGACTTTTGACCTCATTCCACCTTGCTGGTTTATGTTTTCATTCTGCAATGTATCAAACATTAAGATGTAACTTTAATGTAGAGGATTTTGTTTTTATAAAAAATTATCATAATGAAAATGAAATATGGATGCCGGCTTTTGTTATCTGTCTAAGTCTGGAGGAGCTAACTGATCATCCTTCAGCATGTTAAGGTCTAGTAAAACTATTTTCATTGTTCTGCTTATTGAAAAAGCCATATACACTATACACATTATGGAGATCACAGTGGTGATTGCCTGCTCCATCAAGTACAGCCCTTTTTAAAATGGTTTCCAATGGACCTGAGATTGCCAAAATGAGTAAATATATTTTTATTTCTATTTATTTCTATTTTGTGATTATGTAGAGATTTTTATTAGTACTTACATCTGGGCATTTATGGGCTATTCTGGGGGGATGCAGCTTGTAGTAACTGAATAATAAGGTCTAAAAAAGAATAAGTACATGCTAAGCTGAGGCTTTAAATTCTTAATAATTATGTAATTACTTTGTTACTTAATAAATAAATGCAGTGAATGTTATAAATACAGTTAAACAGGTCCTGGGTGTTTAAATGGTCTTTGCTGAGATTTTTTTTCTTATTATTCTAAGTCTACAGTCCCCTCCGGAACTATTTAAAGAGGCTGTAGTAAAAGCCTGGGAAAGTAGCACAGAAATAGAAACCAACAATTTGGTGATATCAGTAAGTCACAGGCTTGATACAGTCATTGCAAGCAACGGATGTGCAACCAAATATTAAGTTTTATTTACTTTAATTTACTTCAAGACTTATGTGTTTCTAATTATTTTTCTCATCTAAAAAATGGGTGGTCTGATACAAAAGGTTTTATGCTTTATGTTGTGTAACACATCTAGATGTAAATACCAGGAAATAAAAGCTGAAATCCTAAACTATCATCTTATAACCATCTTTTTATTTAAAACGAACAAGTCTTTGGTGTATAGCATGAACAATTGAATAGGCCTTGTTGTTCCAATCATTTTGGATGGAACTGCATGTTGTTGTTTTTTTCTTTTGTTTGTGTACTTTGTAATATTTGTTGTTTGAATTAATCCTTACATTAATTAATCCTTAATCCTCAATTAAACCCACCACATGTCAATATTTCCTACTTTTGTCTCCGTAGCTTCCCCTTACATTCTTCTTGACTAAACTCGGATAGGTTACTTGTCACTAAAACATTCTTCAAGAGTTTTGTAGATAAACATCACATTTTGCATTGTACATTTACTGCACATCATGTATAATTCTTTGCCATTAATCAAATGCTCAGCTATCAAGAGTGAATTTTTCTGTGTTTAAACTTTGAACCGTCACTTTCATGTAGACCTTTTCATGAAACTCTTGTATACACAGAGGATCTGTAAAAGCTACCAGTCTACTCAATAAGAGTTTTAGGTTAGTGTGCCTGAAATGAATGTGATCTTTTCAGACAGACTGTGTGAACAAGAGCAAGGCAAATCCCAAGAAAGCTGTTGCCTTTATTCCAAAGTAAAAGAAGCTCACTGGAGAGATATGAAGTGTGCTTCCCACACTTTTGCTCCATTGTATATATAGCCCACAATGGATTGTTGGAAGCCCAACTAGTAGATTTCAAATAATGATAGATAATTCTAAGAGCCGGAAGTGCAAACAAACCAGTAGTGCTTTCCCTTTCTTCCTCTTATTTTTCTTTCTTCCTCTCTATATATTTTACTTCTGTCGGTTTCCCTGTCTCTCTCATGCTAAATCAGATGTGGCATTTGGAGGCCACACAATCCACAGAAGGAGAAACAACCCAGTCCTTAACCCTATTTATGTTTCTGCCACTGAAGCCACTTGATATTCACTTTTTATGTAAGACTAATGGGTGTGATTAAAATTTGTGCTGTGGGTACTCAGTCTCTCCCAACAAACCTCAAATGTTCACGCTGTAGGCCAAAGAGAAAAAAATGTGTAATGTTTAGACTGGATAGTCCAGCATGTTTATAACAGTTCTGCATTGTATTGGAAAATTTGACATTTCAGGTAACATTCATTTATAAGCAACTTTAGAACAGCGTTCAACCAAGACTGAAACTTGGTTGTATAGAATAGAGCCACTATAAACAGTACATTGAGTAAGTGAGCAGCAATGTGGCAATAATTCTGCTTTCTGCTTGCTCCACTGAAAAGCTCTAGTACATTTCCTTTCGGAATCCTGGAATATTAGTGACTTTGGAGTGGATGAAGGGTTTCAAGACAAACTTCATGTCCAATTTCTTGACAGGAATCAATTCTGGTTTGCTCATTTATAAACAGAAGCATTTATGGTGATATTTGGAATAGAAGTGCAGCACCACAAAGACAGAAAATTTAGTATATAAGGAAAAGAGTGAATAGTTGTATTATCTTTCATTCTTATACTCTGCCCCAGCGAACACATCCAAGACGAGCACTGACTGTGCTACACATGGCCCATGCTGTATATGTGTGTGTGTGTGTGTGTGTGTATATACAGTATATATATA
>JAFFST010050728.1:212662-236812 GCA_022414735.1 Noturus placidus | reverse complement strand
CCTATCCCAGGAGGCATCGGGCACAAGGCGGGGTACACCCTGGACAGGGTGCCAGTCCATCGCAGGGCACAATCACATACACACTCACATTTCATACACTACGGACACGCCAATCAGCCTACCATATATATATGATCAGTATGTCAGTGACCCTATCTTGTGTTTTGTTCAATCTGTAAAGTTTCAATCATCATTTTTTTATGCTTGTGGATACGAGGAGATCAGTGACCAGTGTCTGTGTTTGATATTCTAATTTAGTTATGATCAAAATCATTTATTCGGGAATGTTTCTTCTAAGACCTACCTCATCAAAGCATGTTTTTAATTTCTTGTGCAGTTTTAAAAAGGTATTTGGTATACTACACAGTGATGGACAAATAAAGATTGTTAAACCTCATATTTAATCAGAAGACTACAACATAGTTACTGGAGATTGATTTATATAATTAAATAAATAAATAAATGCAGAATGAATAAATAAATGAATAAAAAAGGCATTGTGTGCTTTTTAATATTATATATTTAGGGAGTCTATAATTTAGACATATGTTTTTTGGTTTTTTTTAGAGAAAATGCTACTATGTAAAAATAGATTTTTTTTTGTTTGAGTAATTTTCCAGTCATTTATGTTGAAAGTGTAGACTTTCAGCTTTAAGTTGTTTAACAAAAAATATAGCATTAACCAATTAGGAATTACAGCCATTTTATAATGGAGTTCCTTCGTTTTACAGGCTCAAAAGTAATTGGACAATTAACTGATAAGCAGTTTCATGGCCAGGTGTGGCCTGTTTCCTCATTATTTCATGACAAATTAAGGAGATAAAAGGTTTGGATTTAATTCCAAGCTTTGAATTTGCATTTTGTAGCTGTTCATGGGAACTCTCAATATGTGGTCCAAAGAGGTGTCAAGGAAAGTAAAGGAAGACATCATTAGGCTGAAAAAACAAAACAGACCTATCATAGAGTTAGCAGAAACTTTAGAAGTGGCCAAATCGAAATGTTCTGGCACCCTTAGCAACATCAAAAAGGTTGGAAGGCCACTGAAGACAACTAAATTGGATGAATGCAGAATTATTTCCATGTTGAAGTAAAACCCATTCACAACATCTAGCCAAGTCAAGAACACTCTGGACGAGGTACAGGTGTATCTTCATCAAAGTCTACAATCAAGAGACACCTTCATGAATGTAAATACAGACAGTTTACCTCAAGATGCAAACCAGAAAGACCATAAAACGAGATTAGACTTTGATTAAAAATGCTCTTAAAAAGTCTGATACAAGATTAACTTGTACTAGAATGATGGTAAAAGAGAAGGAATGGAAAGGCTCATGTTCCAAAGCATACCATCTTCTGTCAAACATGTGGAGGGATTGTTATGGCATGGGCATATATGGCTGCCAATTGAGCTGGGTCATTGGTGTATATTGGTGATGTGACAGCTGATAGAGGTAGAAGGATTAATTCTGACATGTACAGAGCTATACTTTCCGCTCGAATTCAGTCAAATGCTGCAAAATTGATAGGGCAGTGCTTCGTAGTACGGATGGATAATGACCCCAAACATACTGTGGAAGCAAATCAAGAGATTCTTAAAGAAAAGACAGTAATTGTTCTTCAGTGTCTGATGACCTCAACCCCACTGAGCATGGTTTTTCACTTAATGAAGACATACCTGAAGGCAAAAAGACCCACAAACAAAAAGCAATTGATGGCAGCTGCAGTAAAGGCCTGGCAAAGCATCTCAAAAGGAGGAAACTCAGCATTTGGTGATGTCCATGGGTTCCAGAGTTCAGGCAGTCATTGGCATTGATTTGCATCCAAGTAATAAAAATAATCCTAATATTAGTTTGTCCAGTTACTTTTCAGCCTGTGAAAATGGAGGGACTGTGAAAGAAATGGCTGTAATTCCTAATCGGTTAATTAAATTTTTATTTCTTAAACCCCTTGAATTAAAGCTGAAAGTGTACAATTCAGTCGCATCTTGATTGTTTCATTTCAAATCCATTGTGGTGGTCACACAAAAGTGTGTCACTGTACAAATACATGTGGACCTGACTTTATATTCAAATGTGGCTAATACTTGGCATTAGCAAGTATCTCTAATTATTTCATCCACCTCCTTGCTTGGTTAATATATGGGACTACTCTTTAAATAAAATGTGTGTGTGATTATATCATTTATATTTGTAGAAGGCCTCTTTGCCAAGTGTTTCTTCATATAAACTTGTGCCATCCATATGTTTCATATATTCACCTCATGGAAGCTCAACCAGACATGCAGTTGTTGTACAATGATAAATAGGGACTGACTAGACTGCAGACTCTAATTTAAAACAGAACACGGTGGAGAAATGAAAAAGGTGCTTTTAATTAAAAGATGGACAGAGATGAGTGGCTTGGGTATGACTTAGGTAATTGCACACACTTATGCACACACAGTGCCCTTGTAATAATGAAATGTACAGTACATTTGTTTGGCTTAGTGGTTAGCACTAAATTGGGGGTTTGATTCCTGCATGTTCTCCCTAGGTTTCAGGGGTGTCCTCCGGGTACTCCAGAAGTCCAAAGACATGCGTTGTAGGCTGATTGCCATTTCCACATTGTTGGTAGTGTGTGAATGAGTGTGTGATGTGTGTGTGACTGTACCCTGCGATGGGTTGGCACCCCCACCTCGTGCCACAAGTACCCTGGGATAGGCTCCAGGCTCCCTGCAACCCTGTGTAGGATAATGTTAAAGAAAATGGATGGATGAATAAATTGATATGGAATCTATATATATATATATGAAGTAATAGGATGTTGTATATATTTTGAATCCATGTCAAGTCCAGAGCCAAGCAGTTTCACGAGAGCTGAAAGAATTACGGCCTTGGTTATAGATTAACAGTGGCTCTCTGGGAGCCCTGGAATTCGAATTTATAACCTTATAGCAATTAACAAAGAACATTAATTCAGCCACTACTGACCACAGATTGCTATGTTAGTTAGTGATATACATATACTGTATATAAGCATGTGTGTATGCTCTTTATCATTATAAGGCATTACCTGATTTTTCTCAAATACAAGCCTCCAGTGTGATAAACATCAGTATTATCTCTGCTAGCTTTATTATGTAAATTCACAGGTCCTGCCAGTTGATGCCTCAGGGCTTCGATTCATCCCAGGTCCTGAGTTGCAGAGGTGCCATTTTCTAAATGAACTAAGACATGCCATTCCTCCTGATTGCTATTTGGAGTGCCTTGCTGAGTTAAGTGCTCGCTCATCAGCCTTTCTCTGAAAGCCTCTGGCCTTTTTCTTTTGCAGTGAAAAAGCCAAAAAATCTTAATTTCTCACTCTGAAATGTCAAGTGTTATAACAGGCTTTGTATGTACTGCAGTCACTTCTAATTATGACACTGAGCAGACCCTTTTTTAGTAACAAGACAATTCGCCATTGCAATTATTAGCACTTTCAGGACCAACTAACCGTGCTGCTCATTAAGAACTGCCAGTCTCTCTGGTTGCACTTAAAGCGCCTTTCCGTTATGTCAGGTTTCTTTGTTTACTTTAGTTTTTCTCAATATGACATGTTTTTCCTAATTAAAAGCAATGCTCCTAAAGCAAATAATACAGTCACAGACATACTCTTAGCTATTTCCACTGTGAAAATACTGATTTCTTCTCAGATGTTGATTAAATATTGATTAAACAATGCATTAAGCTGTAATCATACAGATATATCAAAGCTCAAATATTTCCAGACACTCACAGCACTACCATACAAATTAGTTTTTCTTTACTGTGTGTAAAATGGCTTTTTGGGAAAGAAAGTGGTAATATTCTACAAGGGTAGCTGAATTTTTTATGCATTTGAATTTTTATGTATGTACTTATGTGATGAAAGAATAAATGACAGAAAATTACAAACAGGAACAAGTTGTATTCATCAAGCCATTCATTTCTCATTTGGGAAACCTGTAATAGGCAGCATATGGTCTAGCAGCTCACTTTGTTTGTTCAACTGTTTGAGGTAATATCATTAACCAAAGTTGCTTGTTTTCAGCAATGTTTCCTTCCAATCCTTTGGACCACAGTTCCCAGCAGCCACTGCACCTTACTACATCACAGTCACATGACCATCTGCACCTGAATCATGTTCTTGTGAGCACTCATGTGTATATAGTCACAGTTTGCCCTGCATTCCTGTTTGTCTTTGTTTGCTGTTTTGCTGTTATGTTTAGTCTTTGCCAAAGTGTTCAGCCACAAGATCTTAGTGTCTTTTATGTTTTTGTTATGGTCTTTATTAAACATATCTGCACTTGCATCTGTCTCCACAATCGTGACATGAGTACATCTAAAAGGACTCATGTACCAGTGCAAAACAATTTCATGCAATTGCAATTTCGCTAATTTAAGTAGTTTTCTTGAAAATAAAATGGGGAGGGGGGCTGATAACCCCCCTTTCCCAATCTTTGTAATATATCTTGCAATAGAAATGGTTTTGAACATCATCGACACACTGTCTAAACTTATACTTTGCCTTTGTTTGCAGACATGTATTAGATATTTCAGATTATTTGCCATTAAACAAGACCTGGCAACCCTGTCATTAACCATCCTGTTTGCTGCTCCGCCTCAACTAGACTGAGCATGTGGCAGCATAATTCCTACCCCAATGGGCCTCTATTAGCCCTTGTTGCAGTTTCTCTTTTTTGACCATTATTTTAAAATGTATAGATTTTGATATAAATGGTGGGCTTTGCTTCATCTGCCCCTGTGGATGTGCCACCACTGCTTCTATCACTATGAAGAAAAGAATAAGAATATGCAAGAAGGGTTTCAATTCGAATATGTGCCGGTGCTAAATAGTGGAACTGCAAAAAACCACCACAAACTGTCTCAGTTCCAGTGGTTCCTGCTCCTATTCTTGAGGAGGATGTCATTGAGGGAGTGCAGTAAAACAAGTCATTATGCTGTGTTGTCCCAAGACAGTATTCTCACCTACTTCTCAATTTATTGTTGTTGCTTATTCTTTGTGGGTCAAAGATAACCATGACTTCTTTCAATTAGGGAGGTGCCTAGAGAGGCCAATCTGAGCTTGGAGGACCTGGAAAGGTCGAAGTCATGACTTGCTTCATCGATATATACTCTAAATGTATTTGTAATTTTTTTATTTCCTGTCATATACAGTGACTCCAATATAATCTGAGAACACAAAACAAAAATTTATAGCTAACAGCAGATAATAACTGATATGAGCAGTAACTTTTGCCACCATGCAGCAAAAGACATTTAGTAATACTCTACATTACCTGCTTCACAGTGTCAGACTTCATACTTAAATTACACACGCGTGTACAGAAACACTATGCCCTAAGTGCACTCACCCATTTTCTCTCTGGAACATTCAGATGATTGAAGCAACTGTGGATCTGCTTACAAAAGGCTTAACTCTCTCTCTCCAGTCTCTCATGAGCAATTAGAGTGAACCTCATCTCATTGAGACCCTTCTTCTTTGTGTTCTTTATCTCCTCTTCACCTTCCACTGTTCTTCTCTTTTCCACTACTCCTCCTTCATCAATTTCCAACTGCTATACCCTCTCTTGTTTTTATACCTCAGCTCCTCAACAATTTTCCTTGTTTGTTCAGGTGGCAGCACAGGACACCCCCTGGGTTTTTATGTAAAAAATGAAACCAATATAAATCATGTCAGATCTTTTTCCATGTGCCATGGAACACCATGAAGGCTTTCATTAACAAGTAGGAAAATGGCACACTACATTGACATTACCAAGAACAGGACATCCTTCCAAAATAGATTAAAGGACAAGAAGCAAACTTACCAGAGAGGCTGCCAAGAGACTTACAACAATATTACAGGATTTCCCTGCATGTGACAACAATCTCTCTTATTCTTCTTATGTCTGGGCTATGAGGGAGGGTGGCTAAATGGAAGGCCTTTCTTATCCAAACCCATGTATATTTTGCCAAAAGGTGTGGCAAAATATGTCATGGTCTGATGAGACCATCGTAGAACTTGTTGGACTTAATTCTAAAGGATATGTTTGGTGCAAAAACAACACAGCATATCACCCAAAGAACACCATACCCACAGTGAAGCATGATGATGGCAGCATCATTGTATGGGGATGCTGCTTTTCATCTAGGACAGAGGCTCTAATCAAGATACAGCGAATCACTGATAGGTTCAAATACCTATATCTAAATAAACACAAATCATGCAGGCCTCTGTTAGACAGCTGAACATGAAGGAAATTTTGATCTTCCAGTATGATCCCAAAGCAAAAATTTCTATATCACAAGCTAAAGGTGCTTTAATAAAATATTAGTTAAGAGATGCAACACAATTATGCAACCAGGTTATTGTAAGTTATTTTCTTTCTTTCTTAAAAAAAAGTTGGTAAATGATCTGACATTATATTATTGATGCATACACTCTAACAACTCCCCTCTAACAAAATCAGGCCTTGAGGCAGTTATTTGATGAGTCATTCAGGGGGGAATTATTTCAAAGATGAGGGTTGTCAAGGTTGTATACTATGTAATCTCCTGTCATTTCTTATAGGCAACCGACCCAGGAACCTATTATTTTCACACAGTGCGAGGACATTTGTGTGAAGGTCTGTAAGCATATATATGACTCCCTATGGTTATTTCCACATCTTACTTCCACTATTTTAAATTCTGCTGTTTAATCGATGAAAGTGTCACACTTATAATTCTGATTTGTTTTAACTACAACATTTGTTTTTCCTAGGGCGAGGTATGCTGGAGAACAAAGGTTGTAGGTGGTGGGTAAACATTTTATTTAAGCCTTAACCTTTAGCTAATTCAGCTTGATCCACATACAACAATACCATTATGTAATAAACATTTTCATGTGTTTTTTGTGTCGTGTCACCTGTAAATATTTACAGGTATATTTATTTAATGCAGGTGTTATTTTTATAGCCTGAACTATCCTGCTCTTGTGTTAAGATAGGATGCACAGGATAAAACCCCTGAGGAAAGATACTCTCCAGTAGAAGCCCTCGGGCCTGAACTTGCTATGGGTTTTGGCATTCATCTGAGAGAAAGGACATTTTTGACAACTAAATAGCTTTTTTTCTTCAACTGACAATCATAAACATTTCCCTCACCTGGTCAAGAGGACCTTTACAAGTCAGTCAGTTGAAAATACTCTTCTTGGAGGCTTATAAATATAAAGTAAAACGTATCTAAAATGTTTTATTTAAATTAGGGTTTTTAAGGCATATTTAGGCATAGGCTATTTATATTTAATTCTGCAATGTCTGTAGATTTTATTTTATGCACTTAATGGACTTAAACCTAAATATCTTGTTGAATCTTTTCCACTTATATATGTAAAGCACTTTGAGATTTTGAATATGTTTTTTGATTAACAACAACAATAATCCTTATCATCATCGTCGTCTTTAAAATCATCTTCAACATCATTGTGCTTTGGCATGAAATATTAAAGATCAGAAAAAGAATAAAACAATCTACAATCATAAACAAGGATAACATGACAAGAACTGGAAAATAAATGAATAACAAATTCCCAATGAATATAAATCATAAAAGATAGTAGTACAACAGTTAACAAATAACTATATTATATAAACAGTCCATGATTAATCAAAACAATCAAAAGGCATTAACTAAAAACTCGTTGGATTTAACACAGTAACACATCGTATATTTAATGACAGGAACTATGACTAAGCCAGGTTAAAGAGTAAGGTCTTTAATATGGTTTTAAAAACATTTAAGAAGTTGTGTTCCTAATATCGTCTGGAACAGTAGGACCTCTGTTCGAATGATTAGGGCCAGTATAATAACACCAGCTGAGCTACAACTGATCCTTGCAATAATGAAAACGGAATAATTAAGTACTACTACTGTTCTACACAATTATGAAAATTGTGTGCAGAAACAAAGCCCTTGTCTGCCCTCTGCCGTTTCATTCTGTAATTACATATTTGAAAATGTGAATAATCACCTAATATTAAATATTTCTCGCCTGTAACGTTTCAAGCCTGTAACATCCA
This sequence comes from Noturus placidus, assembly GCA_022414735.1. Lineage (NCBI taxonomy): Eukaryota > Metazoa > Chordata > Actinopteri > Siluriformes > Ictaluridae > Noturus > Noturus placidus. Next base: position 228,753 of record JAFFST010050728.1, on the reverse strand, counting down.
TCCATCCATCCATCTTCAATTGCTTACTCCTTTTCAGGGTCACGGGGAACCTGGAGCCTATCCCAGGGAGCATCAGGCACAAGGATGTCTCTTTATTATTGTTCCATCAATTTCAATTATGTTGTTTTAGCTCTTTTTTCACTTCTTTTTCACTTCTATTGTTTGTACTGTTCTCTGTTTATTGTTATATGTTTACTGTTCATTCATGTACAGCGCTTTGAGAAGCTACTTTTAAAGGCGCTTTATAAAATAAAGACTTATTATTATTATTAAGGCGGGGTACACCCTGGACAGGGTGCCAGTCCATCGCAGGGCACAATCACATACACACTCACATTCATACACTACGGACACTTTAGACACGCCACTCATCCTAACATGCATGTACTTGGACTGGGGGAGGAGGAAACCATATTGTAGGAAAATGCATTGGTTGTGTAAGATGAGTTAGGTGAGTCTGAGAGTGTTGACATGATTGTTATGCTTGATTAGGTTTGAATGATAAAGGTACCAGATACCAACCATAACCCTGGAAACATGAATTCATTTTCAATCTGATGTTGAATGATTGTTTAAAAACAAGTGCAACAAATCATGAAAATGTTTTATAATATGCTTGATAGCTGGTTTTACTAGTTTGAACGCTGTATTTAGAATAGAATAAAACTTTACAATGGGTTGAATTTCCAACTCGCACCCAGCTCTCTTTGTATAGACTCTGTATCCACACTGACTCTGACCAGGGTAGAGCAGTTACTGAAGATGTATCCATCCATCCATAGAATAGAATAGAATAGAATAGAATAGAATAGAATAGAATAGAATAGAATAGAATAGAAAACAGCCAGGCAATCCCATACTGGGTGTGTTCTCACCATGATGGGAAAGTGCGGACGTTCCTAGCCCTCTACATCTCCATCAATCTTCCTTACATCAGGGAACACCAGGGATACCCGATAATCGCATGCAATCATGAAGCATTACTTGATTAAAGATTGAAAATAAAACAAAACTAATAATCCATCCATTTTCTATACTGCTTATCATACAGGGTTTCAGGGAACCTGGAGCCTATACCAGGGAGCATCAGGAACAAGGCGGGGTACACTCTGGACAAGGTGACAATCCATCGCAGGGCACAATTACATTCACACACCTATTCATACATGTCCACAATCTGGACATGCCAATCAGCCTACCATGCATGGCTTTGGACTGGGGAAGGAAACCAGAGTACCCGGAGGAAACCCCCACAGCACGGGGAGAACATGCAAACTCGCACACACAAGGCAGCAGCAGGAATCAAACCTCCAACCCTGGAGGTGTGAAGCGAATGTGCAAAACACTAAGCTAATGTGCGCCCTTAATAATAACAATAATAATAATAATAATAATAATAATAATAATAATAATAACAACAAGAACAACAACAACAACAATCTGGACATGCCAATCAGCCTACCATGCATGTCTTTGGACTACTTTTTTTTTAAAGATGTACTCTACAGGGGTGTTAGCTGGACTGTTATCATCCGGGGCTAAGCCCATACTCTTCTCCAATAAAAAACATTTAAAAACATACTTCTAAATAGACTGTTTCCATGCTTTTTTTTCTTTCACGTGACGGCTAACTGCTTAGAAAATGTGGATTTGATTTACCATATAATCTGCACATGAATAATCCAGCCACTCGAATGTCTCAAAACAGCATCATATCAGATACCTACCACCATTATTACTAGGCCTACATGATGGAAAATCCTCAAAACCCATAATACAATGGCAGTTTCATGAATGAGAGTTGAAAACAGCCAACAAATAAAAGTGACTGAGTAAACTTTCATAATCTGGTTGTAAAATATTTGCTGATAGACCTACTGGATATGAACGACAATTCCCACCTTAATAGTTCATGTAGTAAAACAGAAAAATAATGGTCAACAATTTTCAGTTTAACATTCTCAGCTCAGCTAGTAGCCTAAAGTTTTTTTTTTTATGGAAACTGTGCTAATTTAGCTGTCAATCATTTACATGGATGACAATAATGCAATATCAACCCGATTAAGCCAATACTCTGATTAAGAAACTACCATGTAAACATGGTATGTTCTATGACGTAAAACGGGTACATGAAAGGAGTATTCTAAACGTGACTCATGTAAACACCTTAATCACAATATTATCTTATTCAGAATAAGGTCAATCCATCCACCCATCCATCTTCAACTGCTTACTCCATTTTTTCAGGGTCACGGGGGAACCTGGAGCCTATCCCAGGGAGCATTGGGCACAAGGCGGGGTACACCCTGGACAGGGTGCCAGTAGAATAAGGTCAATTAATTAGATTATTGCTGTCCATCTAAACGTAGTCAATAATTAATAATAACATTTAATCAATTTGTATAAATGGACAATGGACATTGTCTCAAAGCAGCTTTACATAAATATCATTTTTACATTTACAAGCGACTTACACACTCACACACCAATGGTAGCAGAGCTGCATGCAAGGTGCTAGCTTGCCATCGGGGGCAATTTAGGGTTCAGTGTCTTGCCCAAGGACACTTCGGCATGGGATCATCCGGGTCGGGATTCGAACCGATAACCCCACGATTAGTGGATTAGTGGACAACCCGCTCTACCGACTGAGCCACAGCCGCCGTAATAATGTGTGACATGATCAGACAAAAAGTTGGATTTATTATATACGTCCTGTGTTCTCTGTATCCACAGCGAGCCTGAAGATAAAATGGGCACTGCAAGTGATTAGAATATAGGGCCGGTACGATAGGGGGCAGTGTGCGTCTCTGATTGGACAAGAGTCGCAGTGGACCGGAAGTGTGTCAGTCAGGTGATCTTTTCAAGTCCGACTGAAACATATTCGCTTTTGCAGCGTGTGAGGGAATATTAAAACAGTAAGTTCTTCGCGTTAATTGTTTTATCATTGACATACGGATAAGTATTATCCCCCAAAGTGTAGCTCTATAAATAAAAAAATATGCATTATGTTTTGCATTTGAAAAACGTTGACCTCTTTCCTCGGTTCGCCATTTCCCCCGATTAGCATGCTAGCTAGATTAGCATGCTAGCTAGGTTAGCATGCTAGCTAGATTAGCCAGTTGCAATCCTGGGCATTGTGACAGTGCCATATATATATATATATATATATATATATATATATATATATATATATATATATATATATATATAATACACAACAAACTTGTTTATAATTTCCCACTTAATAGTTGTATAATTAAATGAGCGCCAGTCTTTAGTTGGTGTAATCAGTCTGCTAACACAGTGTCGTGCTCTAGCAGTGAAACAGTACTCAGTAAGCTAGTTTCAGCCTTACTTTCTCTTAACATTTCATCCTCGTCCCTGAGAGAGCTGGATTTTGCATTGTTGCGGTTCACTTTTAATTTGTGGAGGTTTATACAAACATGTGGCAGTTTCTACGTGTATTCAAGTTTATACCGCTTTCTTTACATGCAGAAGCTTTCCCTGGCTTAAGTCGGGAATTTCATACCACTAGCACACACGAATCTCTCGTCACATCCTACAGCTTCACATCTACAAACATCTCTCTCACACACACACACACACACACACCATAAACCTCCTCTGTCTTTTTACTCACACTTCTGTCCACCATCAGATTTGGCCCATTCCTAAAAACATAACTTGGTTCTGTGAGTTTCACACGGATCTCTGTGTACTCGGACTGATTTCACATCTGATGTGCATCCCACTTCTGACATCCTGCATGGTTACTGTACTTTGTTGAGGGCCAATAAGACTGTTCATAATGCATATTCTTCTTGGCTCAGTCGGCAGAGCGGGTTGTCCACTAATCCACTAATCGTGGGGTTGGCGGTTCGAATCCCGGCCCGGGTGATCCCATGCCGAAGTGTCCTTGGGCAAGACACTGAACCCTAAGTTGCCCCCAATGGCAAGCTAGCACCTTGCATGGCAGCTCTGCTACCATTGGTGTGTGAATGTGATCTCATTAGTAAGTCGCTTGTAAAATGTAAAATGATATTTCTGTAAAGCTGCTTTGAGACAATGTCCATTGTACATGTTCCAGATCACATGTTCCAGATCATGGTAGCTGTGTTGGCTTTTCACAGCAGCTGTAGCTGACATAGCATTGAGGATAATCTGCCTTTAAGAGGTGCCATAGTTAATATTTTTTTATCTTTTACTAGTATAAATGATGAAAAGATTTGTCTTGGAGTTGGAGGGAGGAAAAACCTCAGTTTGGAAATCTGCCCTTGGGTCCAGAATATTTATTTGTATTTCGATTGGCCTCTTATCAGTCAATTCAGACACGCATACACCCCCCTACTTCATCTCCAATGCTTAGTCGGTTTCACTTGGAAATACATTACAGTGTCAGTTTGTCTCCTGTTTTTCTCCTCTCATGCATTTCCTCTGGTTTTTTTCCCCTGTAATGGTCATTTCTTTCCTCATTCTCTAGCGGATTTTCAGTGAAACCAAGTACTTGTTGTTAGACCTTCTATTTATTTTTATTTACTACTATTATTTTTTTTAATACACTTAAACGGCCTCCCTGTCCTGCCCATGTACACAAAACCATGTCCCCAGAATCTCCAGTTCAGTCAGATGGGTGAAGTTATTAGCATCTTAGCTTGATTGGAGGTTTTGTCCTCTGCAATTCAGCTTTTTGATATCCAGTTAAAAACTGTAAACGTGAATTTTTGCAAGAAAGGTGTGGCCTGTTATTTTTAAGTCAGATATTTGGTGAACTTCTCATTGAGGACAAAGAGGTCTCTACTTGCCTGTCATTCATGCTGCCTGTGAATTCAGAGAACTTTGCAATTTGCACTAGTAGTTATGCTGCATTCGACTTCCTTGCATGGGCCCCAAGCAAATATTGTACATTCCACTCAAACTAATGGGACAGCAAAACCAATTCATTTGGATTTGAGATCAAAAAATGGATATGCGATGTGTGTGTGTGTGTGTGTGTTAAACAACATAAAACAGATCCTTTTGTGACAGATCACCCAATTGTAGGTGAATTAAAAGTATAAGAAAAGAAGTCTGGAAGTATATTAAAACAAGTAACACTTAATATTTAGTTGAATATCCCTTGCTTATAATAATAATAATTTATATAGCGCTTTTTACAATGGTACATTGTCTCAAAGCAGCTTTACAGAAATATCATTTTTACATTTACAAGCAACTTACTAATGAGACACACTCACACACCAATGGGAGCAGAGCTGCCATGCAAGGTGCTAGCTTGCCATTGGGGGCAACTTAGGGCTCAGTGTCTTGCCCAAGGACACTTCGGCATGGGATCACCCGGGCCGTGATTCGAACCGCCAACCCCATGGTTAGTGGATTAATGGACAACCCGCTCTACCGACTGAGCCACAGCCGCCCTAACTGCATCAAGCCTCATTCACTCACTGACATCACCAAATTATTGGTTTCTTCTTTTGTGATGCTTTTCCGGGCTTTTACTGCAGCCTCTTTCAGTTGTTTGTTTCGTGAGGTTTCTCTCTTCAGTCTCCTCTTTAAGAGATGAAATGCATGCAAGGGTTAAGGTCTGTTGATTGATTTGACAGTTTAAAACCTTCCACTTTGTACCTTGGATAATGTCCTTTGTTGAGTTGGCAGTATGTTTTGGATCATTTTCTTGCTGCATGATGAAGTTCCTCCCAATTAAAATGTAAGTCTCTGAAAATTGTCTGACAAAATGTTCTTCTAAATTCATTCTGCTGCTACCATCATGAGTTACATCATCAGTAAAGATTAGTGAGCCTGTTCCAGAAGCAGCCATTCAAGCCCAAGCCATGACACTACCTCCACCATGTTTCACAGATGAGCTTGTATGTTTTGGATCATGAGCAGATCCTTTCCTTCTTCATACTTTGGCCTTTCCATCACTTTGGTAGAGACTTATTTTGGTTCCAGAACTTTCGTGGCTCATCTCTGTATTTCATTGTGAATTCCAATCTGGCTTTCTGATTCTCACTGTTGATGAGTGGTTTGCATCTTGTTATATAGCCTCTATATTTCTGCTTTCTAAGTTTTCTTTGAGCGGTGGCTTGCGATACAGTCACCCCTGCCCTGTGGAGGTTGTTGATGTTACTGACTGTTGTTGTTCGTTTTTCTTCACAGCTCTCACAATGTTCTGCCATCAGCTGCTGCTGTTTTTCTTGGCCAACCCAATCAGCGTCTGTTGCTCTGTACACCAGTGGTTTTTCTTTTTCAGGACATTTCAAGTTGTTGTGTTAGCTATGCGCAATGCTTGCTCAATACCTGTGATTAATTTTTCCCTTTTTTCTCAGCATCAAAATGGCTTGCTTTTCTCCCATAGACACCATAGATCTTCATGTTGACTTATCCCTTTTTACAACATATGCAGTCTTCACAGGTGAAACTGAAGGCTAAAACCAAGAGTAGATGTTCAGAGCTATTTTTGTTTAAACGATCAAACTAGCAAGACACACCTGAGTAACAAGTAACACCTGTCAGTCACTTGTTCCAGTATTTTTGCTTGCCGACAAAATGGGTGGTCTGATACAAAATATGCTATGTTCTATGTTGTTTAACACATCTACATATAAATAGCAGGAAATAAAAGCTGAAATTCTAAACTGTCATTTCATATTCATATTTTAATCTCAAACCCATATGTCTTCAGTCTACAGCAAAAAAAAAATAAACAAATTGCAATTCTGATAGTTTCGCAGGGGACTGTATATACAGCACAACTAATTTAAACATAAGAAGTACTATTTTTTTTATAGTGCTGTGCACAGCCATGTTGATTGGACATCACTCCATAAACCGGGAAGGTACTACTCTTTGAAAAGATTACTGTAATCTGCCAAGTAGGAATTTCAAGTTGAGGGGGTCATTTTCTTTGGCTTTTCCTAGTTGGCGGTTTGGGAATTACAAGTTGGGACCCCAAGTCGAATGCAGCATTACAGAGTCTGTCTATATACCCTAACCCTGTCATCCTCCTCATGAAATCGCTAGCAACAACATGATGTTTTCTAATTAAAGTGATACTAGTCCCTGTTGGGAGTAGGAACAGAACAGCTGGCGCACTTCCGAAACATTTAGGCTTAACTGGTTCTGCCTAAGATAAAGATGTTTATGAAGACAAGGGAATGAGTGGAATACATTACAATAGATTGTATGTTCATTACTGTTTCCCTTTCTTTGTCACTGATACTCTGGTGTTTTTTTGGTCCTTGGAAGCGTTTTAACTTACCTAAACTTGTTCATCCAACACCTCTTGCCTTATTACACCAGTGGAGTGAAATTTGCTGGTAACCAGTAACACAGTTTGTCACACATTCAAGTGTTGTTGAAAATGCATAACTCTTACTTCAATTAATGAACATTATCAACCTGATTTTCCAGTGAATGCGATCTAGTCGGTCAGCCAGTTTGCCCAAAGCCATGTCTTCAGTATAGTTTTTCTGCAGCTAGACAAAGAAGCTGAATTATCAGATTTTTGTTCTTGCCATTTATCCTGTTCAGTTGCTACTTAGTTAAAAGAAGTCTGTTCAGAAGAGAAAAAAAATTCTGAAATATGAAAGCTGTTCTATTACTAGATTTAAGACATGCATTAGGTCATTAACTTTCTCTGGGCGAAGAAACCTAATTGGATTTTGATCTAGTGAAGTAGTTCCATGTACTTCTTTCACATGCTGTTTCTAAATCATCTATTTAGGGATGATGTACAATACCACAGGCTCTCTTGTTCAAATAAAATGACACCTCTCCTGGAGCCAAAGCATGTAAAGTACTTAACATTGTTCTGTCTTCTTCTGACACATTTCTACCCAATTGAAGTCGATTGTGTCTCCTGTAATTCTAATTAAAAAACAAGTCAAAAATTAAGCTGGTTCATTCCTCCATGGTTTTCCTCTCCCTGGCTGTGATATGCAATGCTTTTCTTTCATTCTTGGTCATTTTAAGGATGTACATACTTCTGTATCTTAACAGTTCTCCATGATGATCTTTTGCTCAATTCTGTCATAAAATCCATATAGCCTTTTCTGTAACTCTTGATATTTTGGGGCATGTTGCAATGTATTGTATTGTCAGTTGTTTCTTCTTTTCACTGTCTAAATTTCACTGACTTGCTTAGCTGTGGCACTGCTAACAATTAGAATGGAATAGAAATCATTGCTCCATTGTCTTTCTGCAGACCCGTTTCATTCCCTCATAGAAGAGGATCTGTCCATTCTCACCGTTGGCTTATCTTTGACATTTGGAATTTTACAGACCGTCCTTTTTGGGACAATTCAATTAACTACATCGTTCTTTACTTTAATTGCCTATCTGAGGTTGTGTCGCCTCTCCCTGTCATTTTGAAGCCATGTCTCAGAAGCTGACGACAGACAGTGCTCAGAAAGGCTTTGCTGTAGGCCGGGGGCTCTTGGCTGCTGCCGAGACTCTGAACTTTAGCATGACCGAGTCTCGAGCTGATCCCTATGGCTCCTCGTCCCAGCAGCATGGTGGATTAATGGGATTGGGCGGACCAGACAGCCAGGATTCCCAATTGGCCCCCCGTCGTGTTGGCAACCCTCTCAGCAATACCATGAAGCTTTTTGCCAGCCTTGGTCTCTCTCCCAATGACTTGGATGCACTGGCCCAGGTGCCTGAGGAGAACATCAGTGTGGAAACACTACCACATCTTATCATGCAGCTGAAGAGCCGAAAGACTGAGGCCAGTCGACCTCTGTCCAGTGACCTCCTTTCTCAATCACTCTCCCCAGACCCCTCATACAGAGGAGGTCGAGACGAGTGGAGAGATGGGCAGGGAGGAAGACTGGACCGTTCCGCAACTTCCACGAGTCAGAGCCGCGCTTCTCACTCTGATTTTGGCTACAGTTCTACTCAAGATTTATCCTCTCGCAGCTATGATATGCTCGATTATGGGAGCAGTGGCAGCAATCGGGATCGCCAGTATTCCGAGCTTTCCACTGACCGCTATCGTGGCTTAGGCACGACCTCATCTTCAACGTCTGATGATCTCTTTATGCAGCGGCGGATGGGATCCCCATCTCAGGGCAAAATTCAGGATTTCTTGGGTGTCATGCCACACATGTTTCCCCATGTGTGCTCCCTTTGTGACTTTGATGTGCATTCTTCCATGGTGAGTAGTTTAGAACAGTTTCTTTCACACACCAACTTTATTTCACCTCCTGAAAATGTCAGCCACATGGTGGAGATCACCTGTATCCAAAACCGTTCAGTTTGCTCATCAATACATCTTGTTGTTTGTCCAGTGTGTTTAGACTGTGACCCCATTTAGTGCTTATAGTAGTCCATTATTCACTATAGATTTTTGCTACAATGGTTAGTCATTGTAAATATTGTATTTATTGTAAATATTGTAAAAATATTTAGCAATCGCATAGATGGGATAATATCCACTTTAATTTAAATCCATTGTCTTGTTTGCGAGGTCAACATATATCAGGGAGCATTTTTAAACATTTCTTGCTGTTGAATTTGAGAAAATGAAGACTAATTAGTATCAGATGGACATTTCATTAAAAAAAAAAAGAAAAAAATAACAGGTTTTTTGTATGTCTTTGCAGGAATGGACTCAGCACACAACTGGGATGCGGCATGCAGAAAACCGGAGGGTCCTTCTGCAATTGTATGTCCAAATCACTGTCCTTACATTTTCATATGTTAATTTTAAGTTATGATTGAGGGATTAAACAGTGGGGCAGAGTATAGTCGATACCATTATATTAAGCTTCCTGGACAAATAAATCAGTCGCATGTCGAGTCTTTCCTAATACTTGGTTACGCCACCCCTTGCCAATCGTGTCCGGTAAGGATTCCACCAGTGTCGTGACATGTTTCATGCCAATTTTATCTCAGTCTTCCCTTGACTGGGTGCAATTCTGCTGAATTCCTGGGTGACGTTTGGTGCAGTTCCACGTAATACCACATGAGATTGATGTTTGTTGATTCGCAGGCCAAAGTAAGCAAACAAATTTGGCCCTATACACCGTACAGTCTTCCTGGACAACTTCCTTTGTTGTCGGGGGAGCTTGTGTCTATGATTTTAGTATTATTTATACAATTAGGCATTACTATTCTTCCTTCATACAAATGATATTTAGCTTCCATCTTCAAAAGCAACTCAGCTGTTTGTTTTTGTTTTTATTTGTTCCTGTTTGTAGGTATCCAGATTGGGACCCTCAAATGCCCTCTGGTCGAATGTATGTAAATAATGCATTTTATAGAGTATATATTCAGATGGGTGACAAATTAAAGGAAAAAACTTTGCTTCTGTTGTGCTGTTACTACATTTTGCTGCCATTGTTTGGATCCACATTTAGAGGGAAGTGTCACTCAGTACAGAGTTCTTCTTAGTGAAAACATAACCTGTGATGAAATAGTTCTGTCCTGGATGGTATGATCTCTTTCAGGATGACACGCCACCAACCACAGAGCATAAGGGCTCACTGGATATTTTGATGAGTATAAGAATGATACAAATGAATGATATAGGTTATGGCCACTTCATCCATGGAGATATTTTAGTGCTCTACACTAGCATAATTTTATTTTATTTTTTTAATTTAGGGAATAGCTTTTGGAAGAGCGGTGTTCATTCTTCTAGTACACTTTCAGAGACCTATAAAATCTCTGCTTAGACATATTGAAACTATTCTGTATACTTGTGGACACAAACATGGTGCTTTTCCTTTAATTTGTCACCAGTCTGTATAGGTGCTAGTGTAAATATTTCAGCACAGAGCAAGTTTTTCCAATGTTCAAAGTATTTGCATTGTCTCTATCAGGTCAGATTCTCTATCTCTGAGCTCAAAAAGCCGATCCGATGGACTTCTGGGTGCTGCTCCGTCTTCTATGAGGCAGCGAACAAGCATGAGTTCAAGCTGGGGTAATTAGTCTGTGTACGGTTTTGTTGTTTATTACTGTTTTTATTTAATTATCTATACTACATATAATCATGCTATGACCCTATAAGTCTGTTCCGGAATTTGTACATTTTTAAGTCACAAATGTTGAAGAAAAAGATCATCGCAAAATGGGATGACCCTCCGTCACAGTATTGTCACTTTTTATGTGGAGAGGGTTGAACTGTGACATGATTGGTCAGAGAAAATTATGACATTATTCATCCAGAAGTTAATGATGTGTAGATAAGATGCATATGGATCCTGGCTGATGTTTTGTATTGTGTTGGTGTTTTGTATTGTGCTGATAAATTCATGGCCCTAACTAAGGTTTTCTCTTTTTTAAGGTTCTACTTCAAGCATGAGTATGTCAAGCAAAACATCATATTCTGTGACACCAAAGGTAATAATGCTGTATAAGTTACTATAGAGATAAAACAGTCTAGCTTCATCTTAGACATTACTGAATAATTATTACTATTTGTGCTATTTGGGTTACAGTGACATTTTTATTTTAGAGATGTAACGGTGTTAAAATTTCATATCACGATTATCGTGACTAAAATAATCAAGTATTTATTACCGTATTGTTAATGTTCTGAAAACTTACAAAATGTTCTTATGCACTGAGATCATTTAAACAGGTTTTATATTTGACTATGAAAGGATGGATGGTTGTTACTAAGCTCGCCGTTATAGTCGGTACACAGTGTTCATCCGCACACTGATTACATCACTTGCCCACCGCCGCACTGCCCCAATGTTGTTTTGCTTTTTTATAGTAAAGAAAATCATTTAGTTCAGTTAGAGAATGGATGCAGCACAGATTAGCAGGAGTCAGATTTCATTTAGCACATGACGAGAGTTATGCGAGCTGACTGACAAGACGATGGCAGAAGGTTTGGTTTATATAAGCAAGTTTGTCATTGCACTGGTTTGTTCTTGTTGTGTTTTTCATTAATAATAATAATAATAAACCCACCATTCAAGCATTGCCCCCACCCCCAATTGTCGCTAACTTGAAAGTGAAATGTGCACGGCCGCACAGGCTTTCATAAGCGATTTAAAAGCGATGGGAAAAGAGGGGAAAGCGCCAAAAACCGCCCTTCACAGCAACTTTCTTCTGGCAAGCTCTTCAGACAGGGTTAGCATCTTCTGTTATGTTTCCCGCAACATTTTTATAAAATCCAAAGTATGACCACACTTCTGATTTGTGTCAGATTCATGCTGGGTGTGTGTGGACCGCATTTACCGTGGGTTTTACAAATCATGATAATCACACACGGTTTTAATGATAATACAATGTGACACGGTAATACTAACCGTCTGGGAGTTTTATCATGAAACCGGTAACGGTTTCATCCCTATTTAATTCACAACCCCCCCGACCCCCCCCCCCTTTTTCTGTCTTTGCATTTCAGATCAGAAGCAGGGTGGTGGTGGTAAAATATGACGAGAAGCCGAAGTTATCTGCTTTATTTGGTTTAGCCAATCGTTTTGGTGCCATTCGTGAACACCTTGTACTCAAGAATAAGGTAACACACTTCATATAACTTGTAAATTATATAACACATAACTCCCAGTTTTTACTTCACTTTGATTCGCTGTGAATCATCTGGTAGTTACTGTGAAAGCAGAGAATCTACCTTAGACAAGTGATTTGTGAAATGCACGATGTTTAGTTGAATCCTATGCAATTTGTTACATAAACATTCAGGAATAATTATATGTTGAATTAATTTAGAATAAAAAATTTCTCTTGGTATTCACTTTGCAATAGTCATAAAAAAATGAGAGTATGCAGTCCTTAGAATTATATTTATATATAATATTTTTTCTTCTATCGCTGCTTCAACGTGGTCACTGTTGTTTCTGTGGTAGGCCTTTCTGGAGCTTGCGACACACGAGGAAGCGCTTTCAATGACCAATCACTACCAGAATAAGCCTGCAACATTGCATGGGAGAGACGTGAAGATTTACTTGTCCAAGGAGCTGCTGGTGATTGAGGTAAGACCACAGTCTGAACTAGTTAAAGGAAATAAAATGTATTTGTGTTTCATTTCGTAATACTTAATACAATAACTGAGCACATACGTTGTATTTCAGTAGCTATAGGTATGCAGTCTGCTACTATGTGTAAATAGCATTTTGTTCAAGTTTGAAAATAATTTCAACAGCATAGCTTAATCTTTAAAGCAGTAACATGTCTAAAACTATTATAAGGAAATTGATAGTATAGGAATGACCCAAAATACAATATGATAATTACGTGGTGCATTCTTTTACAAATTTTGAAAGTAAATGCAAAACGTGTTTCACTCTAGAAAAATGACAGACCAGATAGAGAGAACAGAAATCGAGATTCTGGTCCAGTGGTGTTCTTTTCCAATTTGCCGAGAGAGACTGAGAAGAAAGCAGAGCTGCTCACAGTAGCCCGCAGATTTGGCACCGTTGTGAACCATCTATTTTTGAATGATCAGGTATCTATCATGAGTCCTATCATAACCATCTTCTGATGGTTAGTCTTTTAGGCTTCAGTGTCATGATTCATATTGTCAGGTTTCTGTCCATGCACACTGAAATTTTTCCTTGTCGCAGGCATTTGTGCAGATGAGCAACTCTGAGGATGCAGAAATGTTGGTGAAGTATTACACTATCCATCCACTGACCATTAGTCGTAGGACCATCCATATGAACATCTGCACAAAGTACAAGACATTAACGTGAGTAACACATCTGTTTAAAGTAGTCGTGTCTGTAACTAATCAACTGAGAAATCAGACAAAATAAAGCCTAATATCTGGATCGTGTATTAGGGTCATACCTGGTAAAGGAGAACAGTTAAAAGAGGAGCTGGAAGAATCTGGTCAGAAGAACAGTGGCAGAACAAGTTCCAAAAGCTCATCCAAGCCTCAGAGAAGCTCCAGAGCCAAAGAGAGCTTGTCAGAGAAGGCACAGATCTCAAAGCCTAAGGAGGTGGAAGAGGAGGTCAGGGCTGAGGCAGGCTCTGGTGATGAAGGCCAAGGTGTTGTGGAAGCTCATGATGAAGAGGAAGTGGCCTTTGGTGAAGACAGGGAGACAAAGGAATCTGTGACGGTACAGCCAGATCAGGAAGCTGCCATGGAGTTTGAGGATTCGGCTATGCAACCAGAAGAAGACGACGATGAAAATGCGCATGATGTTGAGGACACAGAGGTTCCAGAAGAGGAAGCATTTGAACATAAGCCTGAGACGGAGCAACCGGTGGAGCATGAGGAAGATCAGGAGCAGGAAGAAGACACAGAACTCAAAGAAACAGATGTGCAGGATGATGCAGAGCAGGATGAGGGCACTGCAGATGATTCAGTCGAGCAAGTAAGTAGAAAGATCAGATAAATTGTACATTATTAAGAAAACCAAGTCTCCATTAAATCAAAATGGAAGTTTTGTGACTTAGTATGAATATGTTAGCTTTAAGGTTGTCTATAAACTATTGTGGTCCAAAACCATGGCAAAATTCACGTTTAGATGTATGCAGTCTCTCTAACACCAGTACAGATCAACAATTATGATGACATCTTTCTGCACTTCAGCTTCTCATCAGATTTTGTGTGCAATCAAATGGTCTCTACATGGTTCGTAGAAGGTGCTTGAATTTGGCTTTTTGAAATTTAAATACAGGAAAATCTTAAAAAGTGCTTAAATTGTAAAAAGTCAGTAAAGACATAATCGCTAAATAACATTAAAGCATTTATTTTTTAGTTAACGTGAGGTCGCAGTTGCAAACAAAGCTAAGTACATTAAAACATGCTAAATTAACTTTTGGTTAATCAACAAGTTAACAGTAAATCTATTAACCAGCTGAAACGTATTACTTAGTGAGCACTAAAGAGATGAGGACCCTGACCCACTACTAGAAATGTGCGTGGATGGTACATTACGCAACAGGAAGCTCACAGCACATCTAAATTCTTGCAAAGATGCGTTCTATGTCCTCTTGTCCTTTGAGTTAATTCTTCCAATGTAGCCTTGCAAGACCGGTCTTTGCATTCTTAGAATTAAGAAACGGCCTATTTTAAAAGGGGGAGGAGCCACTTGATGTATCCCACCCTGACTTCCTGTTTCAGTGCAAATTACATCAACACATCAAATAATGCAGCGCATTTCAAGGCACTTCACGGGAACTTTGAACATTGTTACAACTCGAATAAGCTGTACAGAGTGCTTAAGTCTAAATTCAATCTCACCACGTCATTTCTGGATACACAACTGCACACAGCTCTACAACAAAATCAAAATTCACCTCATGGCCAGTCCATGCACAGTGTGTCTGCATGCGCAAGCTAACATATCTCTGCATGTGACATTTATCCACACACTGCTCTGCACTCATCACAGTTCACAGAAAATCTTAACTGAAGTAATGTTCTCTGTCTGTGTGGTAATAGGATGTACCAGAAGAATCTGATTTCCCTGAAGACTTTGATGAGTTCGTCACACTGGACGAGCTGGCAGAGGAGGATGAGGCTGAACGGCATGACTCAAGATCTAGAGATAGAGCTTCTTCAGGTTCTCCATTTAAATGTTTAGTTTGTCTAGCAGAATTCAGTAGCAGAAATGAATTAATGTTTCCAACAGGAACATATGGTGTTTAATGTTTGGTGTCCAAATAAGCTGGCTGTCTGCACAGTGCTGTAGATTCTGTGTGTTAGTTGTTTATGTATTATTAGCATAAGTCTGAATTTTAATGAATATACAGTGCCTTGCGAAAGTATTCGGCCCCCTTGAACTGTTCGACCTTTTGCCACATTTCAGACCTCAAAGAAAACGATATAAAACTGTAATTTTTTGTGTAGAATCAACAACAGGTGGGACACAATCATGAAGTGGAACGAAATTTATTGGATATTTAAAACTTTTTCAACAAATAAAAAACTGAAAAATTGGGCGAGCAAAATTATTCAGCCCCTTTACTTTCAATGCAGCAAACTCTCTTCGGAAGTTCAGTGAGGATCTCTGAATGATCCAATGTTGACCTGAATGTCTAATGTTGATAAATAGAATCCACCTGTGTGTAATCAAGTCTCCTTATAAATGCACCTGCTCTGTGATAGTCTCAGAGGTCCGTTTAAAGCACAGAGAGCATCATGAAAAACAAGGAACACACCAGGC
>JAFFST010050728.1:180058-193476 GCA_022414735.1 Noturus placidus | reverse complement strand
TCACATTTGTATAAATATTTGATGATATCTTTTCATGTGACAACACTGCAGAAATGACACTTTGCTACAATGTAAAGTAGTGAGTGTACAGCTTGTGTAACAGTGTAAATTTGCTGTTCCCTCAATATGACTCAACACACAGCCATTAATGTCTAAACCGCCGGCAACAAAAGTGAGTACATCCCTAAGTGAAAATGTCCAAATTGGGTCAAAAGTGTCAATATTTTTTGTGGCCAACATTATTTTCCAGCACTGCCTTAACCCTCTTGGGCATGGAGTTCAGCAGAGCTTCACAGGTTGCCTCTGGAGTCCTCTTCCACTCTTCCATGATGACTTCACGGAGCTAGTGGATGTTAAAGACCTTGTGTTCCTCTACCTTCCATTTGAGGATGCTCCAGAGATGCTCAATAGGGTTTAGGTCTGGAGACATGCTTGGCCAGTCAATTGTATTCATGGTTCAAAGTGTCATTTCTTCAGTGTTGTCACGTTAAAATATATTATCAAATATTTACAAAAATGTGAGGGGTGTACTCACTTTTGTGAGATTCTGTGTGTGTGTGTGTATGTATATGTGTATATATAATACAATATTTGTGTGTGTGTGTGTGTGTGTGTATATGTGTACATATATACAGTGTATATTAAACATACATGCTGTGCATATATATATATATATATATATATATATATATATATATATATATATATATATATATATATATCATTCACACACACACTGTATTTTAATTCTTCATTGTTTTTGTTTTTTAGTTGAGTTCTCGAGTTGTGAGCTTCACACCATTACCTGCTGGAGATGGGATCACTGCAGAGTTGACTGCCATTGCTAAACGTTTTGGATCTGTCAAAAGATCCTTGTTTCTGCCAAACCGGGTACCAAGTTCCTTGCATATGTGGACCTTAAATATTCATTAGAGTGGAAATTGGGATTTTAGGTTTAAGTATAAATACGAACATATTTACCATACCTTTAGTGCTCAATGTTAAAATGGATTGTATTATTGTATATGTACTATTAGATCGTAAGATTATTTTACATTTATTTACATTTAGCAGACGCTTTTATCCAAAGCGACTTACAAATGAGACACACTCACACACCAATGGGAGCAGAGCTGCATGCAAGGTGCTAGCTTGCCATCGGGAGCAACTTAGGGTCCGGTGTCTTGCCCAAGGACACTTCGGCATGGGATCACCCGGGCCGGGATTCGAACCACCAACCTTACGATTAGTGGATTAGTGGACAACCCGCTCTACCGACTGAGCCACAGCCGCCCATAGATAAACCCATAGGAACAAGATAAAATGTTCCTGTTCATTTTATTGTGATTTTAAATAATTTAAAATTACATATGACTATAAAATCCTCTAAACATTTCGAAAACTTTAAAAATAAATGTATAAATACATAAAGGAAACAGCAAACTGGGACTTTTTGGGCAATTACTTTATAGCTGCAGTCCTGAACTGTCAGGTGATACTTTTTTCCAAGTTCACTTGTGCCTTCTAATACTTCACATCATTTCTTTCACAGGGTTTTGTGGAAATGACTTGTTTAGCAGATGCCAAGAAATTGGTTGAACACTACTCAGCCAATCAACTGAAATTAAAAGGCAAATTAATTCAAGTCACTTTCTCTTGTGAATATAACTCACTAAGGTAAGTGTTCATACATATATATGAATATAGGTGGTCTTCATGCATTTTGTAACCTCTACCATGATTATATGTTATAATAATTATTATTAGTTTCCTTCAGTTTTTATAATTTGCTATCCTTTCTTTGCTTATGCCCCAGAGAGGCTGAAGTTAATGAAGAAACACAATCCAGGAGTTCTCACACCCACAGGAGATCTAGCTCAGGCAGGCACAGCATTCAGAGGGACTCTCCTAGTCCCAGGAGAAGACGTTCATCAGAAAGGTCTCTCTATAGCCCCAAAAGAAGATACTCATCAGAGAAGACTCATTCTAGCCCCAAGAGAAGACGCTCGTCAGAGAGGACCTACTCTTCTAAGAGTTGCCATGTAAAAGAGCGAGAAGTTTCTCGAAAATCCACGGAGAGATCTAGTACTTCCTCAAGTTCATGCTGTTTTTCAAGCTCTACGGTTAAAGATAACGCTACACAATCAAGTGCAGATGTAGAAGAAAATAGAATTGTGAGCAACAACTATGTTAAAAGCATGGGTTCAGACGGTGACCTTGAAGGGATAGAAGTGATGGCAGATGATGGTGAAGAATTGGTGCATGATATTAATCATCATGTGACAAGTGTCAAGGGGAATTTACCATCAGAACCAATGGATATAACAAACATTCACACAGAGGAACAAGTAAAGACTGGGAAAGATTCTCCAAATGCTGGTGCATCAGAAACATTAAACACTCTGAAGGAGGGCCAAACGTTTGAAGAACATGAAGACCAGGTATTAAATGAGGTACTTTTACTGAAACGGTTACATAAACAGTACAGTATATATACTGATTGGCCATGTTAGGAATGTCAGTGCACCTGCGCATTCATGCAGTTATCAAATCAGTCAATTATGTTACATTTATATTACATTTATGGTATTTGGCAGATGCTCTTGTCCAGAGTAACTAACAGAAGTGCTTTGAAGTCAATCAATAAATACATCCTACATCCATAGATAATTGTTCACTAGGTCACGAACTAAGAATAGCATCATTAGCAGAGGATAGAGCAGCCATTGTAACAGAGACCTGTAGAGATGTCCACGTCTCCGTTGGTGGCAGTAAGTGAGGAGAGCAATAGGAAGCTAAAGTTGAGATGAAATCGGCTTTCTTTACAGCAGACTGACAGTTCCAGAGCCCACCTACCACCACTGTTTGAGACCAAAGTGGAGGGTAGGTAAGGTTACTGGCAGTCCAGCCTCAGGTTTGTGGATGAGAGCATCTGGGTGTAAGAGATGTCCACAGCCTAGTCAGGAGTGAGGTTAGTGAGTTTAAGTAGGGCTGAGAGGGAACTGGTAACACTGCATGGACTTATGATTCTGACCACTAACCTTCATTATATTTTATTAAGCCCTGCCCATAATTCACACCTCAAGGGAAACTGAAACTACTCTTGATTAAAGAGCGAATTAGCATGGATCAACAGACACTTCCAAAAATTGCAGAATCAGCAATATTAGTGGCAAGAATCTAGATCCAAGAGTCAACTAGATAGTAAACAAGTGAGAATCCATCTTTACCAGTAGATAGAACAACTTATAGCATGGATGTGGCAGTAGTGCAGTGCATAAAATCATGTAGATACAGGACAATACAGGGTGTCCTAAAAGTCTCCGTACATAGGGGACTTCATCTATGGATGTTCGTGGACATCCACTTCTCAGTTGGTTTGCAACACTGAGTCTTTTTGAATTTGTTAATAAGTTTGGCAAAAGTCTAACCGTGTGATAATATAAACTAACTAAATTTTGGAAGACATTTTGCTAAAAAGTGTTAATTTCCCCTATGTATAGAGACATTTCAATGTTGACCTCAAACATCAGAATGGAGTGATGTCAAAAATGCGATGTTGTTGGTGCCAGGCAGGCTGGCTTGCGTTTTTCAGAAAATCTCCTGGAAACTACATTTTTCATACTCCTGGAATTGTCAATACCCCTGAAAAAAACATCCAGTGAGTGAGTGGCAGTTCTGTGGGCAGAATCACTTAGTTGCTGAGAGAGGTCAGAGGAGAATGGCCATACTAGACTGTTGTAGTCCATCTGTCTTAAGGTGTGATGCCTTGTACATTCGGAGATGCTTTTCTGATTTACCACAGTTGTGTACAGAATGATTTTTTTGGGGTTTTTTTAGTCACTGTGACATTCCTGTCAGCTCAAAACAGTGTGTTGGTTCCTCTCTGACCTCTCTCATTTTTGCTTGCAGCTCTGCTGAGCACCAGATGTTTTTCATTTTTCACACCATTTGGTGAAAAGTCTATAGATTGTTGCGTGTTAAAATCCTAGGAGATCAGGAGTTTCTGGAAAAAAAATATCTGGTACCAACAACCATGCTATGGGTAAAGTCAATAAAATCACATTTTTCCTACTCTGAAGATTTATGTGAACATTATCTGAATCTATGAACGAGCAGGTATACAGGTGTTCCTAAAAAATAGAGGTCAGTGAATGTATATACAGTTTTAAATGAATTTTAATACGTTTTAAATTTGTCTTTGGGTTTGTTTTGCTTTTTCACAGGAGGAACATGACTTCCCCAAGAGTCTTGAAAATTATGTGACCTTAGATGAGTTCATGGAAGAAAATTTTTCAGATTCTCAAGGTCTTCTTTTCACAACTTCAGAACATTGCAGCATTTTCTTGTTTGTTTTGCTTTGTAAGGCAGGTCTGTAGACTTATAAATAATTGTACTTGTATGCATTTCAGAATCAGATGAATCGAAGCCCTCAATCCCAAAAACTGAGGTTAGTCTTTTTTTCAGATTTTGGAAACTGGTGTTTTCAGTGATCCCTTGAAGGGGGAGAGGACAGATTTGGTCCTCAGATATATATATATATATATATGTATGTATGTGTATATAATGTGTGTGTGTGTGTGTGTGTATATGTATATATATGTATATATATATATGTGTGTGTGTGTGTATATATATATACATATGTGTATATATACATGTGTGTGTGTGTGTGTGTGTGTGTATATATATGTATGTATGTGTGTGTATGTATATGTTTGTCTGTGTGTATATGTATGTGCATGTATATGTATGACTCATCAGAAGTAGTAACCACGTGCACAAATCCTGTCTCCTATATGAAGCAAAGTGTCAAAGAATCTGAATCACCTACAAAAGAAAGTACCAGCAAAACAACTGCAGAACCCAACACTTCAGAGAACTTAGATGCTGTTGATCTGCCTGAAGAGGAACAGGACACTGAGAGAGTGACAGACCACCTCAAGGTAAACAAACCTGTTAGTCTAATTTTTATGTATGTAATTCCTTTAAGAATTCAGAAAGTATTTCTTAATTTATTATTTGTTCTGCATTACAATGATGTATATAATATATAAAACAGCTGTAGAATTTAAAAATTATAAAAAGGGTAATGTTTAACACTACTGTAGTTTTTCCATGTGCATATTTCAGCAAAATAAAAGGAAAATAATCTACTCAGTCTTATTTTAAAATAAACAGCACATACGGAAGTTTTATTTATTGTATGCCCCAGCAATTTGCCAACTCTTAATTTTAATTTATTTATTAAAGAATGATGCATTATACTTTAAAAATAAATAATAAAAAAATATTCGTATTTATGGTTAATGTTATGGAACATGTGAAACAAGACAGCTTCTATTACCATTTACATTGTATAATTTATAAACAGCTCTTCCTTCAAGTTCTTTTTTTTTTAATTCTCTCCTGAAATTAATAATAGAAAAAAACCCCAGCTTGCTCTGCTGAGAAATTGTCTCTTTACAAGTAAGCACTACTGTCAGAGTGGCTGTTCAGAGAATAAATCAACACCCTCTGACCAATCAGATTTGATAATTCGGCAGCATTGTTGTATAAGGTGTATTTAAATAGCAGATGTTTTTGCCTCTGGCACACAATCTTGAGTGTGTTTTTTCTTTTACTCCCCCCTCCAAGGGATTTATTTTAACACTTTTAATAATTATATGCTCTATCATTTTATTCACTATTTTCAGGACTGTCAATTGGTTGTTAAAATAATTTTTCTTATAGGGGTTTGTTGAGGTAGTGCTCGCATCTGATGCTGAGCGAGTCACCGCTGATTCTAAAACTCAAGATATTGTACTACCCAGTAATGTCTTGATTAAAGTGTCTGAGAAATCCTGCCATCTACCAGAAGAAGGGTAATTATTTTAAAGTATATTAACCCTACAACCCCAATTCTGAAGAAGTTGGGACAGTGTGGAAAATGTTAATAAAAACAATGAGGAGTGATTTGTAAATGTATTTTGACTTGTATTTAAACAAAAAACATATAAAGACAAGGTATTTGATGTTTTACCTAATCAACTGTATAGTTTTTTTTTAATGCAAATTTTTATTTTGAATTTAATGCATACAATACTTTCCAAAAAAGTTGGGACAGGGGCAATTTAGGACTAATCGCGATGTGACAAGTTGAAATAAGAAGGTGATGTGAAATAGGTGAGGCAATCATCTAATCATAGAATATAAGGAGTATCCAAAAAAGGCAGAGTCCTTCAAGAGCAAAGATGGGTTGAGGCTTGCTAATCTACCAACAGATGCATCAGCGAATAATCAACACTTTGAGAACAACATTCCCCAAAGACAAATCAGTAAGATTTTTGGTATTTCATCATCTACAGTGCACAAAATAATGAAAAGATTCAAGGAATCCAGTCAAATGTTGGTGCGTAAAGGGCAAGGCCGAAAGCTACTTCTGTCTTAAAAACAGTCATGACTCTCTAATGGATATCCAGACATGGGCTCATGAATATTTTGGTAAACCTTTGTCTGTCAACACCATTCGCTGCTGTATCCACAGATGGAAGTTACGTCTTTACTATGCAAAGCAGAAGCCATTCATCAACTGTCCAGAAGCACCGCCAACTTCTCTGGGCTCGGTCTCCTCTGAGATGGACAGTAGCACAGTGGAATTGTGTATTGTGGTCCGACGAGTGGACATTTCAAATAGTTTTTGGACAGCCGTTGTGTACTCCAAGCCAAAGAGGAAAAGTACCATCCGAGCTGTTATCAGCGTCAGGTCCTAATGCCAGGGTCTGTCATGGTATAGAGGTGTGTTGGTGCCCATGGCATGCGTAACTTGCACATTTTGTGAAGGCACCGTTAATGCAGAAAGATATTTACACATTTTGGAGCAATATATGCTGCCATCCAGAGCAGGACAACGCCAAACCACATTCTACCTGGGTTACAAGCGCATGGTTTCGTAAACAGAGAGTGCGGGTGCTAGCGTGGCCTGCCTGCAGTCCTGACCTGTCTCTTACTGAGAATGTGTGGCACATTATAAAGCACAAAATAAGGCAACAAAAGCCCTCTATAGTTGCGCAGCTGAAGAAATACATAATGGATGAATGTGGGAAAATTCCAACGGCTAATCTTAACGAGCTGGTGTCTTCAGTGCCCAAATGCTTAATACGTGTTATTAAAAGAACGGTGATGTTACACAGTGGTAAACAGTGGACTGTCCCAACTTTTTTGGAGTGTGTTGCAGTCATCAGATTTTAAATGAGTATATATTTTTAAAAAATAAATTAAATTTGCAAAGTAAAACATCAAATAATGTGTTAGTGTTTTCAGTATAGTACAGGGGAAATTGAATTTTCCCTTTTTTTTGCGTTTTTCATACCGTCAACTTTTTTGGAATTGGGGTTGTGTGTGTGTGTGTGTGTATATAGTATGTTTATGAACATACATGCATGCGTACACACGCACGCACAATAGCTACCGACTAATGATTTTTGCCCATGTCCAAATGTATACCCTGTATATTTATCCTGTTTATCCTGGAAACTCTGTAGACAGTCTCCATTGATATGCACATTACATTTTTAATCCACTGCCTGTAAACATAGCTACTTTATGCTGCTTGACTATTTCACATGGCAGACACAGACCCAGCACCGCAGAAGACAAATGGCCAGCCAAGAGAGTGCACTTGGAGGAGAGAGAGGAAAGACAGAGCAGTTCCTCAGCAAAAACTACCAGTGTGAAGGAAGATGGACCTCCATCTAAAAAAGCTGAAGAGGAGAAGCCTAGTGAGGAGAAAGCTCTGGGTGTACTACAGGACGAGAAGGAGACTGAGGAGGTGGCGGTCAAACCTGAACCTAGTGAGCGTGTAGCTGAAGTAAACGAGTATACAGAGGAACACAACACCGATACGACAGAAACTAAGAACATGGAGTTCAAACCACCGGTCAGTATTCAGTGTCCCCTCCTCCCTCCCTTCCTTGTTTTTCTTTTCTTATTCATGTCTAAATGTTGGAAATGGTTCAGGTTTATGTTAAATTTGCTTTTAACTTTATCTCTCTGCATTGAGCAGACGGTTCCGAGTGACATTGATGTTCCTCCTACTGAGTCTTCATCTATTGCATCCTCTGCTGATGTGTCTGAGAAGAGCCAAGAGCCGACTGACACCCCCACGCCTCCAGCCGAGTCTGTCAAAAAGCCTGAAACCACTGTAGATGCTCTCGGTCCATATGATCCAAACGTCCCAGTGGGTAAGTCATCATTTTAGAGTCAAATGCAAAATCTAATTGAGGGCCTGATCTTGACTACAGATTAATTACAGTGCCTTGCATAAATATTTACCCCTTAAACTTTTCCACAAGTTGTAGTATTACAGTCTGGAATTGAAATGGACTTGGTTAATGTACACATTTAGAAAATTGCAAAATAAGCCAAAAGTATGAGCTTTACTTAGATTTAGAATATTGAAACACACATTAGGTGAAAATGTGCCTGAACTACAGTTTTTCCTCTTTGTGCAGAGAAAAATGTTGCTGATTAATCACTAACAACATTGGACTATTCTTCCAGGTGTGGAGTTTGTGAAGATGGGCTACTATTGTAGAGTGTGCTTCCATTTTTATTCCAATGAAGACACTGCTAAAAAGGTTCACTGCAGTAGTCAGGCACACTATGAGAAACTCAAGGTGATTTCATATGGATTACATGTTTTAATGTTTTATTACATGATGAACCTGTATTAAAGACAGAAATATACAAATGCAGGCTCTATTCATTCAAATTCAACTTGTTTTTTCGGCTTTCTAGAAACACTTGGAAAAGCAGAAGGCCAAAGCACAGAGTAATTGTGAGAAGAACTGAGTGGAATTGGTACTGCGCAGTATTTGGTTGTGCATGAAACTTAGTTTGCTTAGTCTCTCCTTTTGGAGGATTGATTTTAGTGTAATTGTTAGGTTGATTCTGTCACTTACTCATTTACTGTTTTTCATACATGTGTATTAGAAAAGTTGCCTATATTCAATAGAGAACAGAGCCCTTTTATGGCTGTTGCTTATTTTTTTTTTTTAATTTTGGTTCAACCTCTGAGAACATTAAAAACATTCCTTACACTGACTATTTCCTGGTTGTGATTAATTCATGTCTCCTATAAATATTTTTGTATTGCTTTATTCATTAATTGTTTTTTCAGACAAACTAGTGCAGAGAGATGGCAGGTGATTCCCTTTCTTATTAATCGTTAACTGAATTATGGTTTTATTTGAATTATGGTCAGATTAAATAATTGTGTACAGTACTTCCTAGTGCTTTAAAAATTTCTCTCATTTTCTCAAATTATTTACCAATATTTCCTTTCCTTTGAAATATTGGATCTAGATGATTACACTATGGAAATTAGACCTCTAACCAGTCACTAGGGTGTTTCACACTTGAAATCAGTATCCCTGGGTCATTCGAAACCCCGGATAAACAGAATCCTGGGTTATTTTGTTTCATGTTTTACACTGCTCCTATTTTACCTGGGGTTAGCAAGTAATCCCGGGTATTCATAATCTGACGTTTCACACTGTATATAACTTAAAAACGGTGTTAACATTCTTATTTGCATATTTGTGGAGTCAAAAACCATGATTTGATAAACCATGACAGGTTTAAATAATGTACAACTTTAAATTTTTGTAATAGTCATAACTGTACAAATGAAACTCTGATCTTCACTGATGCATTTGACACTTTAAGCATAGTTAAATAATTTTGTCTGCTCCATTCACCCTTACAACAGCAAAATATTACAGTACATAATCCTGATGAACATTTATTCACCAATTGATGCCAATTTTGTCCCCTTTAACATCATTATACATATTTAACCATGATAATTTTGGTGAAGAAAAAAGTTTGTAAGGTGCTCTATTAGTTTATTTATTATAGTGCAGGATTAAAGCATTGACTGAATTGTCTGCAATAGTAATTTCTTGTTATCTATGTTACAATACACTAAATATCAAGTTTGGAACACCACACTTGCGAAATGTTTTTAATATATGGGTGTATTCTTTGTACGTTATGAGCGATAAAATAGCATTCGATTCAAGATTAGCCATCACCCAAGTGTGCTCTGGGGAATATTTCTGGCCTTCTGTGTCAAACCACTTTTGGTCATCTCAATTTTTTTCCTGTTTTAGTTCACAGGTTTGCGTGAATATAAATGTAATTGCAGACTAGTAGAAAATGGACCTTACTGAAGAACATACTCTAATCCCACTCTTGTTGATGTACAGACCCAGGCTATTTCTTTCCACATACTTATTAATCTGCAGATCAGAGCTGTTTGCATTGAGAAAGTTTATAGTGTTCCTAGGGTATTTATGTCTGAATAGAAATTTGTTGCCTTGCTCTGTACTAAATCCAGGTAGATAGCTGGTGTTTACGTCCCCACACATCACCAGAGGTGTCTGAAACATTTCTACCTTTTAAGACAAACGTGGGGCAGCCCCCACTTTAACTGTTTTTTTTTTTTTTGTTTTTTGTTTTTTTTTACCAAAACTACTTTGGAAAGTTATATAGAAGGTACTTTACAATCTTGCTTTGAATGTTTACTTGCAAAAAGGTTAAGGAACCCAGTGGTGAAAACATTAGTTTGCCTAAAGGTGTCTAAAACTTTCTGGTTAAATGAGGTTCAAATCATTCAAAAGGTACAAATGGGAAATTAAGAAAAAAAAAATCTGTTCTCAGAAATGTTCAGCAGCCAAAAACAAATAATCCCACAACACTTTTTTTTTTTTGTTTTGTTAGTTGGGCTCCCAGATCCACCTCAAACCAGAGCAGGATAAAGCAGTTACTGAAGATGAATGAATGAAAGTAAAACTAACACAAGAGAAGAACAGGTAGAGTGACAGTAACCTATATTTGCCTCGGGTGTTTAAACATTTATCCTTGCTCTAAAGTAAAAAAAAATAAAAATAATAAAAATAAAATATATATAAACCGCTTTATTGTAGTGAATTTCAACCCGTCGGAGTGATAGTTTGTGTGTTTTGTATTTTTCACTCAAGTCACATGGAGACTTTTACTTTGCCTCAATAGTCCTGGTTTCTCCTGTGAGCGGAAATTCCTTTAGCTGTCCGGCTACGCTATATTCACTAAATTCAACAAAAGGTACGGTATATTTGTTTGTTTTTGTTTCGTTTGTCTCTATCGCTAGTCCAGTTTAATTTGTTTAATCGAAAGTTAAATGGCTGCAGATGAAAAAGCAATGGCTTTCAGTCAGACGTGTTAAAGGTAGCCAGTTAGCTAGCTAGCTCCGTAGTGCACTGAAGGGACGTCTGGAGCTAATCCATCAAGTCTTATAGAAAAGGTCGATATTTATCCCTTTGATAAATATTTTCCACTCGTATTTCTATTTGTATTCAGAATGCAAGATATGAAACATCTCTAAATAGCTCGGCACCATTCTTGTCATTTAATTTAAACCATTATCCTGATTTCTGTTGCTCTTTATGACTGACTGCCATTCTCAGTGCAGTGTGTCTCTGGCGTCTCTGCAAACACTACACAAAAGCCAAAAGAAAATTCATAAATAATAAACTCTAATGAACGCTGCAGCTTGTTTTAATTTTAAACACCTGCGTGACGCA
Source organism: Noturus placidus (assembly GCA_022414735.1). Classification (NCBI taxonomy): domain Eukaryota; kingdom Metazoa; phylum Chordata; class Actinopteri; order Siluriformes; family Ictaluridae; genus Noturus; species Noturus placidus. The sequence continues at coordinate 181,870 of JAFFST010050728.1, read as the reverse complement.
GCAACAGTCGTAAACTGCATAAATGTAAATAATATTACTATATTTTGTCATTTTGGTAATCAAACTACAGAAGGTTACATTTTTCTCTCACTCTTTTCACTGATGTGTTTGATGCACTTTCTTCCTGCACATGGACAGGTCACTTACTTTCAAATAAGTAATATGTTAAGGGGGGAGGGGTCCAAATTGGACTGGCACCCTGTCCAGGGTGTACCCCGCCTTGTGCCCGATGCCTCCTGGGATAGGCTCCAGGTTCCCCGTGACCCTGAAAAGGAGTAACGGTTGAAGATGGATGGATGGATGGATGGAAAACTGAATAATCTGAGTGTGTTCTATAAATAATTCACGCATGAAAGGGTTATATCGATATTTTAAGACGCTCTACTTTTGACCAAAGCCGCATCCACGTCCTGAACACTGGAGGTGTGTGTGTGTGTGTGTGTGTATGTATATATATATATATATATATATATATATATATATTATTAGATATATACACACACACTGAGGCTTGGGGAGTAACGAAATACATGTTATGGTGTTATTATCAGGATTAAAAAAACTGGTAACTGTAATCCATTAAAAAACAAAGTAATCAGATTACAAGTACATTTGTAAAAAAAAAAAATGTACCTGTATCCCCCATTCATCCATTATGTATTTCTTCAGCTGCGCAACTACACGGGGCCTTTGTTGCTTTATTTTGCGCTTCATAATGTGTGCCACACATTCTCAGTCAGAGACAAGTCAGGACTGCAGGCAGGCCACGCTAGCACCTGCACTCTCTGTTTATGCAACCATGCGCTTGTAACCCAGGTAGAATGTGGGTTGGCGTTGTCCTGCTCTGGATGACAGCATATGTTGCTTCAAAATGTGTGCATATCTTTCTGCATTAACGGTGCCCTCAAAAAATGTGCAAGTTACGCATGCCATGGGCACCGAAAGACCTCTATACCATAACAGATGCTGGCTTTTGGACCTGACACTGATAACAGCTTGAATGGTCCTTTTCCTCTTTTGGCCCAGAGAACACGACGGCTGTTTTGTCCAAAAACTATTTGAAATGTTGATTTGTCGGACCACAATACACGGTTCCACTGTGCTACTGTCTATGAGCTTGAGCCCAGAGAAGTCAGCGGCGCTTCTGGACAGTGCTGATGTATGGCTTCTGCTTTGCATAGTAAAGACTTAATTTGCAGCTGTGGATGTAGCAGCAAATGGTGTTGATTGACATTACAGATTCATGACGCTTTTTAAGACTGTGATGTCTGAGGGATTGAAGATCATGCGTATTCAAAAGTAGTTTTTGACCTTGCCCTTTACCAACATTTAACCTGATTTCTTGAATTGTTTAATTATTTTGTGCACTGTAGATGGTGAAATGCCCAAAATCTTACTGATTTGTCTTTGGGGAATGTTGTTCTCAAAATGTTGGATTATTCGCTGATGCATCTGTTTTCAGATTGGCGCATCCTTGCTCTTGAAGGACTCTGCCTTTTTTTTGGATGCTTTTTATATTCTATGATTAGATGATTGCCTCACCTGTTTCACATCACCTTCTTATTTCAACTTGTCACATCGCTATTAGTCCTAAATTGCCCTGTCCCAACTTTTTTGGAACGTGTTGCATGCATTAAATTCAAAATAAAAATTTGCATTAAAAAAAAACAACTATGCAATTGATTACGCAAAACATCAAATACCTTGTCTTTATACAAGTCAAAATACATTTACGAATCACTCCTTTGTTTTTATTAGTATTTTCCATACTCTCCCAACTTTTTCGGAGTTGGGGTTTTTTATATATATATA
>JAFFST010050728.1:157116-172079 GCA_022414735.1 Noturus placidus | reverse complement strand
TTTTTTTGCCCCCCCCCCCCCCCCTCCCACTTTTTGCAGGACTGGCTTTTTCATGTTCGAGGTAGTGAGCATGCAAAAGGTCAGCTTCATCTTGTGAGAAAGTAAGTGCATGTCTCAGCCCTGAAAGCTGTGTGGTTTACATATTATTATTATTATTATTATTATTATTATTATTATTATTATTATTATTAAATGGTGTTAAAATATTGTGTCTATTGATAGTCTTAAGTAGACTATATCAGATGCTCAGAGTTTACATTGTTGGTGAATTTATCATAAATATGTTCTGTAGTTACCCAAAGTGGGATCAGACTGTTGAATCTGCGAGAAGGTAAATGAATCATGTAAAAAATAATTTTTATCCCATTTTAGTAGTTTTTCATTGATTTAATCAATGAAACTGAACAGAATAATAACAAGTTTCACCATTTGCATAAAATCACACTGAGTTAAAACAATGTGTACTGGACAAAACTTGGGATGTGATCATGAATTAATGCAGACATTTGGTACATTGGCCCATTCATTTTTATTACTTTTATACTGATAAACATTAACAAATGAATTTCTTTTGGGATTGTGTTTCTCTCTTTTTTCCTCACTATTCTGTGTCCACCTATTCTGCACTTGTTTTTTTACCTATTAAAATGTGTCATACTGTTTCGGAAGGAGAGATACACTAACTCTAATGTTCTTGTAATTTCAGGAATGAAAGCGCAGAAGGTAATGGTCAATGTCTCTTCTTGAACTTGTTAAAACATCTTAGACTTTCATGTTGTGATTGTGCTGGGGTTGGTTTTGTACTTGCATTTAACTATGTGCACACTATGGTTTTGGGTGCATTCGTTCAGTGTGATGACGTTGCACGTGTGAAAGTATTATCATGGCTAATGCAAGTAGTGTAATACCATCGTAAATAATAGTGCCGGTATAATGCAATGTTCCCAACAGTCTGACAAACTAGAGTGTTGTCTCAAAATAGTTTTAAATATTAACATTATTCGAATTCCTACTATGGTTTGTGTAATAAAATAAATACAATTTAGTCTTTTACCATGATTTACTGTACCAATCACTTGGTTTTAAATGTATTAATTTATTTTAATGTGCTATAAGTTTACAAAGTGCCGACCAGGAAGGAGGCCTCAGACTTCAATGGCACAGTTCCGCCAGTTTTTCCTTACTTGTGTGTTCTCTGCAACATCACCGTCTTTTCTGAAAAGGTAAGTAGTCTTGTGATGGAATCTGAACATTTCAGTCCTAGGCTGAATAATTAGATCATGTTGCTAGATATATAAATACATGTAATTTTTTTTTATTCAAGCGTCATGTGATTGATATGATGATCACTACTGTAATTCTGTGCTATCTGATGTATGCAATGTCTTTTTCTTTTTTTGTAGGACTGGTCTGCACATGTTATTGGTGGTCAGCATGCTCAGAGCCAGCTTGACCTTATGCGAAAGTAAGTCATCATTCAATCAGTTTATTAGCCCTATTACTGAATGTACTGGTACATTCCTCAGCTCTTAAATGGAGAAAATATAATAGAAAATATAGTCTAGAAAATATAATACAAATAGTATGTGTCATTTGCATTTATTAAAATACTTTATATAATGATAGTTTTTATAAAAGTGATTGCATTTCTGTAGGTACACAGAGTGGGATGGGACTGTTCAATCTTCTAGAAGGTAAACAAATCTGGTCAATAATTGGAAATGCACTTATTACACAAAGTTGTTAGACTAATCTTTAAAATTTTTTAGACTAATCCTTTGTCATTTTATTAGAAATGATGGTCACACCTCCACTGACATGAGAGGTAAAAGTCTTTTCCTTAGCATGTTAAAAATATTAGGTTTCAAAATATTATATAGTAATTGTGCTGTATCTTGTACAAGATGGGGCTTCAAATGAAAATTCTTCAGACATGAAGAGGTCACAAGTGAAAGATGAAGTAAGTTGTATGCTGCCATTTATTACTGTACATTTCATTTCTGTAGTTGACCAGGCATTTTGTTTCTGTTTTTTAGTTGAGTTCTCGAGTTGTGAGCTTCACACCATTACCTGCTGGAGATGGGATCACTGCAGAGTTGACTGCCATTGCGAAACGTTTTGGATCTGTCAAAAGATCCTTGTTTCTGCCAAACCGGGTACCAAGTTCATTGCATATGTGGACATTAAATATTCATTAGAGTGGAATTAGATTGGAAGATAAAATGTTTCTGCTCATTTGATTGTGTGATGTAATTTATTTAAAATTGTGTTAGAGGATAAAATCCTCTAAATTCTAAAAGAAAAAAAAAGAAACTTCAAAATGGGATTTTTTAGGCAATTAATTTATAGCTGCAGTCCTGAAACAAACTGTCAGGTGATCATTTTTTTCTCCCAAGTTCACTTGTGCCTTCTAATACGTCACTTCATCTCTTCCACAGGGTTTTGTGGAAATGACTTGTTTAACAAGTGCCAAGAAATTGGTTGAACACTACTCAGAAAATCAACTGAAATTAAAAGGCAAATCAATGCAAGTCACTTTCTCTTGTGAATATAACTCACTAAGGTATGTAGTTTTCATGCATTTATATGAATATAGGTGGTCGTCATGCATTTTGTAGCCTCTAGCTTGATTATATGTTTGTTTCCTTCAGTTATTATAATAACAATTTTATTGGTCTCACACACGCCACCATACACAGTACGACATCAAAATAGAATTTACAAAAACAAGAATTTACATTTATACAGGTAGAAAAGGAAAAATATAAAGCTATATAATATAAGGCAGGGGTGTCCACTCTTAGCCGCAAAGGGCCGGTGTGGGTGCAGGTTTTCAATCCAGCCAAGCAGGAGCCACACCTGATTCCAACTGTTTAATCAGTTGATCTTGGCTTTCAATTCACTCGGGTGTGACTTCTGCTTGGTTGGAATGGAAACCTGCACCCACATCGGCCCTTTCCGGATAAGATTGGACACCCCTGATATAAGGGATATAGAAAATAAATAGCAGCAATAGTATGACTATATTTGGAATAACATGCAGATATGAGCAGAAGTATGTGCAATACAATGCTGCGCAAAATCGAGCTGAGGTAGTTGTAATGTAATTGGTATCCTTTCCTTGCTTATGGCCCAGAGAGGCAGAAGTTGGTGACAAAACACAATCCAGGAGTTCTAACACCCACAGAAGATCAGGCAGGCACAGCATTCAGAAGGACTCTTCTAGACGTTCATCAGAGAAGACCCACTCTAGCCCTAAAAGTAGACACTCATCAGAGAGGACTCATTCTGGGCTCAAGAGAAAACGTTCATCAGAGAGGACTCATTCGAGCCCCAAGAGAACACGCTCGTCAGAGAGGACTCATTCTAGCCCCAAGAGAACACGCTCGTCAGAGAGGACTCATTCTAGCCCCAAGAGAACACGCTCGTCAGAGAGGACTCATTCTAGCCCCAAGAGAAAACGTTTATCAGAGAGGACTCATTCTAGCCCCAAGAGAACACGCTCATCAGAGAGGACTCATTCTAGCCCCAAGAGAAAACGTTTATCAGAGAGGACTCATTCTAGCCCCAAAAGAACACGCTCATCAGAGAGGACCCACTCTTCTTGGAGTCGCCATGTAAAAGAGCGAGAAGATTCTCAAAAACCCAAGGAGAGCTCTAGTACTTCCTCACATTCTTGCCATTCCTCAAGCTCTGCTGCTAAAGATGAAGCTACAAAATCAAGCGCAGACACAGAAGAAAAGAGATTTGTGAGCAATGACTATCTTGAAAGCATAGATTCAGACAGTGATCTTGAAGGAATAGAAGTGATAGCTGATGATGGTGAAGAATTGGTGCATGACATTGATGATCATGAGCCCACAACAAGTGACCAGGAAAATCTACCATCAGAACTAGTGGATATAACAAATGTTCACACAGAGGAACAAGTAAAGACTGGAAAATATTCTCCAAATGCTGATACATCAGTAACATCAAACAGTCTGATGAAGGGCCAACAGTTTGAAGAACATGAAGACCAGGAATTAAAGGAGGTACTTTTACTGAAACTGTGACGTAAGCAAGTATATACACGGACTGGCCATGTTATTAGGATCGTCAGTGCACCTGCTCATTCATGCAGTTCTCAATCATGTGGCATTGCTCATGCGGCCACAGGACAATAGTTTCAGTCAATCATCAGAATGGGGTGAAGGCAGTGGTGGCTCAAAGGTTAAGGCTCTGGGTTACTGATTTGAAGGTTGGGGGTTCAAGCCCCAGCACTACCAAGCTGCCACCATTTTGCCCTTGAGCAAGGCCCTTAACTCTCTCTGCTCCAGGGGTGCCATATCATGTGCTCTAACCCCAACTTCCTAACAAGCTGGGATATTTGAAGAAAAGAATTTCAGTGTGCTGTAATGTATGTGACGAATAAAGGCTTCTTTTCAATGACTTTGACTGGGGAAAGGTTGTTAGTGCCAGATGGGCTGGTTTGAGTTTTTCAGCAAATGGAATTTTCATGTCGAGCAGACCCTAGAATTTACACAAAATAGTGTTAAAAACAAAAAACATCCGGTAAGTGGCAGTTCTGTCGTCGGAACTTTGTTGTGGAGAGAGGTCAGGAAAATGAATGCTGATCACCAGATGTTTTTTTGTTTTTCGAACCATTTGATATAAACCCTATAGATTGTTGTGTGTAAAAATCCTAGGAGATTTTTTGATGGTTTTGTGGCACCAACAACCATGCCATGGATAAAGTCAATAAGATCACATTTTTTACCCATTCTGATGTTTGATGTGAACTTCTACATGATTTGATGCATTGTACTACTGTCACATGAATGGATAATTGCATAAATGAGCAAGTGTACAGGTGCTTCTAATAAAGTGGTAAAAATTTTAATACGTTACTCTTTTTTTTTTTTTTGCTTTTTCACAGGAGGAACATGACTTCCCCAAGATCCTTGAAAATTGTGTGACCTTAGATGAATTCACAGAAGAACATTTTTCAGATTCTCAAGGTCTTCTTTTCACAACTGTCAGAACATTGCAGCTTTTTCTTGTTTGTTTAGCTTTTGTAAGGCAGGTCTGTAGACTTATAAATAACTGTACTTTTATACATTTCAGAATCAGATGAACCGAAGCCCTCAATCCAAAAAGCTGAGGTTAGTCACCTAAAGGGAGTGAGGACAGATTAGGTCTTGGACCTTTATTGCAAAGGGTTTAAACAATGTTTTTCATGCTTGTTCAATGAACCATAAACAATTATTGCACATGCTCCTATGGAACAGTCCTTAAGACACTAACAGTTTACAGGTGGTAGGCAATTAAGGTCACAGTTACAATAACTTGAGACACTAAAGAGACCTTTCTACTGACTCTGAAAAACACCAGAAGAAAAATGCCTAGAGTTCCTGCTCACCTGCGTGAACATACCATAGGCCTGCTGCAGGGAGGCATGAGGACTGCAGAGGTGGCCAGAGCAATAAACTGCAATGTCTGTAATATAAGACACCTAAGACATTGGTACAGGGAGACAGGAAGGACAGCTGATCGTCATTGCAGTGGAAAAGGACGACCAGCTGTCCTTCCTGTCTGCCTGTAGCAATGTCTTAGCTGTCTTAGGCCAACCCCCCCAGACATGATCAAGAACTTGCAAAAGTTTTGGTGGAAGAGTAGAGTAACATCTCACAGCAAGAACTGACAAATCTGTGCTGTCCATGAAGATGAGATGCACTGTAGTACTTACAGCAGCTTGAGGCCACACCACATACTGACTGTTACTTTTGATATTGACCCCCACTTTGTTCAGGGATGCATTATTCCATTTCTGTTCCTCAAATGTCTGTTCAGTTGTTGAATCTTGAATCTTTTGATGTTAATACAAATATGTACATAATGTTATGAAATATGCTGGAATTAAAAGCAGTTGAATGTAAGGGGACATTTTAATTTTTTTGTTTATATATATATATATATATATATATATATATTTTTTTTTTTTTTTTTTTTTTTTTTTTTTTTGGTAATATTTAAGGACTCATCAGAAGAGGTAACCACATGCACAAATCCTGTCTCATATACGAAGCAAGGTGATAAAGAATCTGAATCACTTTCAAAAGAAAGTACCAGCAAAACAACTGCAGAACCCAACACTTCAGAGAACCTAGAAGACACTGTTTATCTGCCTGAAGAGGAACAGGACACTGAGAGAGTGCCCGATGACCTCAAGGTAAGCAAACTTGTTACAATCTCATTTTTATGTATGTAATTCCATGAAGAATTCAGAAAGGATTTCTTCATTATCCTTATTATTATTATTATTATTATTATTATTAGTAGTAGTAGTAGTAGTAGTAGTAGCAGTAGTAGTAATACATCTAGAAATAACTCTCTCTGAAATATTTAAGGAAACCTTTGGCAAAGTCCTTGAGGTCAGAAATCTACCAAGCGCTGAAGACTATGCAGACTCTGATTTTATGAAGATCATAAAGCGATATGGAGACGTAACCCACCATGTATTGTTTCGCAATTGCAAAAAGGTAAATAAGAATAAGTCTTCTCCATATTTTACATAAGCTGCATTTATAATGATGTATTTATATCAGTTGTAGAATTTGGAAATGTGTAAAAAGTGTCATGTTTATAAAACTACTATATTTTGTACCTCATGCATATTTCAGCATCAAGGGCCTATGTGAGTAAGGAATACAGCAATGAGGTGTGATGTTAAAGGAAAATAATCTGGAAGTCTTATTTTCAAATAACAACCCAATGATACTTTTTTGCATTAATTAAGGAATGATTTATCATACTTTCAGTTTATATTTATGGTTAATAAATATAAACATGGGCGGCTGTGGCTCAGTTGGTAGAGCGGGTTGTCCACTAGGGTTGGTGGTTCGATTCCCGGCCTATTGACTCCACATGCCGAGGTGTCCTTGGGCAAGACACTGAACCCCAAGTTGCTCCCGATGGCAAATTAGCACCTTGCATGGCAGCTCTGCTACCATTGGTGTGTGAATGGGAATGGGTGAATGAGACACAGTGTAAAGCGCTGTTGGACAAAAGCGCTATACAAGTGCGCCATTTAACATTTAATGTTGTGGAACATCTGCAAAACAAGTCAGTTTCTATTACCGCTTAGATAGTATCAGTTATAAAAAGTTCTTCCCTGACCAGTTCTCTTTTTTTCTCTCTCACTGGAAGTTAACAAGACAAAAAAAGGCAGAAATTGTCTCTCTATATGAAAGCACTACGGTCAGAGCGGCTTTTATAGAATATAAATCAACACCATCTGTACTATCAGATTCGAGAATTCAGCACCGCTGTGGTATATGGTGTATTTAAATAATGGACATTTTTTTCTCTGTAACAGAATCTTGTGTGCGTTTTTTCTCTTGCTCCCCTTACCAGAAAATGCACCGGGAGACTTATTTTAACACTTTTAATAATTATTTGCTTGGTTGAAAAGTCTGATAATTGTATTCATTATTTTCAGAACTGTAACTTGGTTGTTAAAATAACTTTTCTTACAGGGGTTTATTGAGATGGCGCTCGCATCTGATGCTGAGAGAATCGCAGCTGATTCTAAAAATCAAGATATTGTACTACGCGGTGACATCTTGAAGGTTAAAGTGTCTGAGAAATACTGCCATTTACCAGGAGAAGGGTAATTATTTGAAGTATATTAATCCTATATAACTGCAAGTAGAAGTATTCATGAGAAATTTTTGACATAGCTTAAAACAAAGCTTGAATGAGAGGGCTAACAAGGGAATGTACTGTTATGATGTGTCTTGTGATCGTTTTAAAGGAGTTGACCCATGTTATTAATTGGTTTTCAATCTCACAATGCATAATGCAAAAGTTCAAGGCTCATGTCTCTCTTGTTCTTGTCTTTCTCTAGTTTCAGTGTTGATTCTGATTCTGATGATGAAGAGATCAGAAATCGAGAAATATCTAAGGTGAGTACAGATCCTTGTCGAGGACATGGTGTAGATTTAGGACATGGCGTAGGTTAGCAATAGCTTCCTTACTGTTTTTCATACAGAGATGTTACTTACACGTTCTCAAGATTTCTGACGAATTTAAATGTTCACAAATCAAGGCCATTTTTGGCTAACTACGATTTTTGCCACCAGACCATCGGTGTGTCCGTTTGAGATTCTTGTTAGTGCGATATCTCGAATAAGTGGTTGGGTGTTTTGTAGGATTTGAATGGAATTATCTGAAATTGTTTTTCTTCAATAGCTTCCTTTCTGTTCCTAAAGTATAATTGAAGAGTATTTCTTGCATATAAATTGGCTGAGGTTCTACTTCCTAACTGGCCATTTATCTATACACTAATAATCCAATGACAAAGAAAATATATGTTTTTAAAAATTCTTGTAAATTTATTAAAAATCAAAGACTGTAATATCTAATTTAGGTCGAGATTCAGACCCTTGGTTAAAGCATTCCAAATTTGAGCTAATGTGCCTCCTGTTTGCTTTGATTTTCATGAACATAACTGGAGTCCACATGTTGCAAATTCAATTGATGACATGATTTTGAAAGGCACACACCTGTGTGTGTGTGTGTGTGTGTGTGTGTGTGTCATAATTCACAGTGCATGTCAAACTATGAAGTACAATTAACTCAAGGAACAAGAGTATAAATCCATTTTAAAGGGTCTGAATACTTTCCGTATGTGAAGAAGGAGGAAAGAATCTGATTAGTGGTGGATAATAAGGGGAAAAGAATGGAATGGTCATGACTCTTTTATTATTTCTATAGCTTCACTGCCACATTTCAGAATTTCTAAAAGCTTACTAAAATGTTTATTGGAAATTAACTGTTATATGTATGGGAAAAACACTTCAGATCAGTAGGTTTGGTGAATGAAGGAATAAATAAACAAGTTTGGGGATACTAGTGCTGGGATAGTGCTAGATGTTGTTAGAGCACATATTTTGCTTTCGTGTTGCTCAATTACAGCAACACTGCAATAATTCTGCAGAGCTTTATTGTCCATATGTTTTAGTGGTTGAGCGTTGTATTTCCCTTTTCTCTCCTAGAAATGTAAGTCCCAATAAACATGTTGCTACTAATATGTAAATATTATTGTATATTATGTTCTTCTTGTAGGAGTTCAATAATAAGCAGCAGAGTGATGCACTAAATGGTAACACAGAATCTTCACATGAATCTCTCAAAAAAAATGAGCCAGTAGGTAAGTGATGCAGTATTCTTTCCTGCTGTTGCATATTACGCCGTATGATTGGTGAAGTATGTGGTGTGCTAGTTCATAGAACCAAAATCTGGTGTTGTGTTCACAGGAACTGAGTTTGTCCGGCCTGTTGTGGGCTACTTCTGTAACCTGTGCAATGTCATCTATGCCAGTGAAGAGGAAGCAAAAGACGAGCACTGCAGAAGTCCAGCACACCATGAGAAAGTGAAGGTAAACATTCAGGTGTTTTGTTTCTTTTAACCAGTTGGCGCTGAATCTTAATTTTCCTGCAATTTGTTTTCTCCCAAAAATATGTTTTTATTGATGCTTTATATTTTTGCTTGCTCTTTCTTAGGAACACAAGGAAAGAAGTGGCTCTGTGGAAACTAAAAAGTAATGTGTACATAACAGAAAGGCTGTGAGAGAAAGAGGACAGTTTCAAGGGTGCAGAGTGAAGCGGGCCCCGCTGATCCTGAGCCAAATGATAACTGGTAGGAGGGAGGTACAGCCAGTCACGGGCCTGACTGGAAAGGTTTCCCATTGTCCCAATTAGTTCAGAAAATAGGGAGAGTCTTCACTTCTTGTCATCATACACCACCCTGTACCATAAATGTGTGTTTTAAAAATAAAACAATTTTGCAGGAACATTTTATTCAAGGATGTATCAAGTTCAGCTCAATTTGTTGTTGAAATGATATCCAATTGAATAAAATGGCATATTGCTCCATTATTAAACGCAAAATATTTTTATTGTATTGTTGAAACATATAATTTTTCAATGTGTATTAAACCATGATTGCCTGTTTATCTATGTGCACATTTCTTTCTGTTTTGGGAGTAAATGTTAAGTTACTGTATTCCATGTGAAAAATTATATTATTTAGAATACTATATGGATGGAATGATTGCATAGACTGTAACTTTTCAGGCTCGTAGCTCTAGGGTTCCTAGTTTGATCCTGAGCTTGGATTACTGTCTGTCTTCTTGTAGCGTCCAAATGGGTTTCCTTCGGATTCTCTGGTTTCCTCCCATCTCTCTAAACATGCAGGTAGCTGCATTTGCTGTGCTAAATTACCCATATATGTGAATGAGTGTGTGCATACATAACAACAAAAGAAAAATGACAAACCTACAGTTATAAAATAGTATATTGTATGAATGTGAGTGTGTATGTGATTGTGCCCTACGATGGACTGGCACCCTCTCCAGGGTGTACCCCGCCTTGTGCCTGATGCTCCCTGGGATGTTCCCCCATGACCCTGAAAAGGAGTAAGCGGTTGAAGATGGATGGATGGGCGGCTGTGGCTCAGTCGGTAGAGCGGGTTGTCTACTAATCCGCTAATCGTGGGGTTGGTGGTTCGAATCCCGGCCCGGGTGATCCCATGCCGAAGTGTCCTTGGGCAAGACACTGAACCCTAAGTTGCCCCCGATGGCAAGCTAGCACCTTGCATGGCAGCTCTGCTACCATTGGTGTATGAGTGTGCATTTGTAAGTCGCTTTGGATAAAAGCGTCTGCTAAATGAATAAATGTAAATGGATGGATATTACCATAAATAAAGAATATCTAGCTATGAGAATGAATAGATAAATTCTGTGATGGATGCATTCATGCCATAGTTCATAGAACTAATGTTATCTAGCGTGGAATGAATAGATAGTTGGGTGTTATTTTGTATAATGTAAGAGATGATTCAGGGGACTGAAAGGTCAGGAATTAATGAGAGTACCAAAAATCTCCACCCTTTCAGTGTTAATTATGTTTTTCCACATGTAAGGCAAAAAATAAATATTAACGCAAGTGAAAGTAAATAATGAATACAAAATCTCATATGTAGTTTAACTCCCACTGTTTCTTGAATCTTGAGATACAAGAAGCTCCATTCTGCGACAATGCCGCTGACTTGTCAACACCATGCTATTACGCTCGTGTTTTATTGCGCATGCCCATCTTCTGGCTTCTGATTGGCCCGCAGTCACATGTATATTTCACGGATTTTCATTGGAGATGGAGTGGCAGTCGCGCCCATAATACGACGCCGTCTCCATGGTATCCCAACATGGCGGCCCACGGTAAGACGCTTGTAAAGAATTAAACTGTAACTGGTGTTACGTTTGGCTAGCCAATTTAATTAAAGAGTCTAGTCTGAACATACTTTTGCTGACGATAGAAGTGAAACATATGTCTTTGAAAGAAATGGCGTTGTAGTGCCTGCGATTAAAATCGCTTATGGTTATATGTGTAATTACAATCGTACTTAGTTTTGTTCAAGTTATTATATATATATATATATATATACGTTTCCCGATCAGTTTTTGTATGTGAGGATTATGAAATTTGTTCAACAATTTTATCATTCCCATTTTATATGGGCTGCTCAAACTAACGAGCCGCATAAGCTCAGTAGTTTATTCAGTAAATGAACCATCAGTTAATGTGAAACAGGATTGTAACCACTTTTCCCCCTTTGTAGGACGGCACTCCATTGTATCCTTTCAATATAATATTAACTCCTGCTCCCCTTTCTGTACTCATATGTTGTTTCATGTCATTAACGTCTAGAGTGTTCTAGCAAAAAACCCATTTTGATATTACCCTTCTTAACAAAATTTCAGTTGTCGTCCATGCCCCTGCAGATCCTGTTTTATTTGAACAGTTGGTATTTTGCTGCCTTCTTTATAGCAGAAATTTTAATGTTTGTCTATAAAGGTAACTTATCATGGTTTTTCCTCTTGCAAATTTCATATTTTTTTTAATTAATTTGGCAGTTTATTAGGTAAACTTACATTGTATGTTCACTCTTTGGCCCTTATTATACTCCCTCCACAGAGGTATGAACATAGGGCCACTGTTGCCTCGACATGAGAGATATGAATTGTTCTCAGAACAGCATTGAGCCTGACATGTATCATAAGCAACAGTATTGCTATGGTTATTAAATACCTATAGAGAATTAACCCAAATTGTACATGGAAAAAAGGCTACAGTCTAGACTGTGTATGTACAAGGTGTATGTGTGTAATAAAGTAGGACCTGAGAGTACACAGTATTTAAATCTCACACTACAGTGCCACGCACTACAACTTGTGCAGAGCAACAGATAATCTACTGTTAGTAATATATACATTTCAAGTATGTAGTAGATAAAATGGCCAGTGGGTGTATTTACATGATAGGGATTCCTAATAAAACTGCGTGTCCGTATGTGAAGCAGGTTTTATATTTTTGACCTTGTATTATATTGCATGAATATACTCAATTTTATGTAAATTTGCACCGTTGAAATTTAACAAGTGTTGAATATTGATGATATTTATGATTAATCACCTCTTCAGGAATATTGCTGCCATACCCTCAGGCTAATCTAATACTCGATATTGTTCTGTTGCTTCTCTACCTTGGTCTGGAAGCTCTGCGACTATTTTATGGTCAGTGTAAAATAGTACTGGGATTAATTAAATCATTGATAAGCGTTTCACATGCTTTGTAGCAATTCTGACTTTAGTTGATGACTTGGTGATTGAAATCCTTCTTTTCAGGATGGAAGGGAAACCTGTGTGAGCGCTCTCTGATGCTCATTGTTAGTGTTGGTGTCTTGGTGCCCTGCACAGTACTAAGCGTCTACTATCTGCTCCTGCAGACATTTGTACTGCGTCTTGAATTTATCCTCAGTGCCATTTTACTCTGCTTCTATGCTCTGGAGCTAGTTCTGGCTCTAATAACTATTGCAGCATTTTCCAGGTATGTGTTATAATGTTTGTGTTTTCAGCATCTATTTTATTTGACAGACAAAAGCATTTTTGCACATTACTGAATCTTGACTAGGTGAATTGCCATAATTGAAACTAGATAATTTGGAGGAGAATTAGGTTAGTATGTATGCAATATCTAGACCAATTAAGTAATTTTTTTTTTTTTGACATTTTAATCTTTGTTGTTTGAAAGGCTGATTATCTTCTCTTTCATTCTTTTAGGGCCAGTGTTTATTAAGGATGTTTCGGAAGACATTGGAAATATTTGTTAGAATGAGAATATCCTGTATTCTTGTTTGGTATCCAGTTCTCAACATACAGTCCCCTCCAAAACTATTGGAATGGCAATACCAATTCATTTGTATGTGCTATACACCAAAGACATTTGGGAAAGATCAAAAGATGGATATGAGATGAGAGTTTAGGATGTCAGCTTTGTTTTCCTGGTATTTACATATTGATATTTGTATCAGACCACACAATGTTTAGATGAGAAAAAGTATAGGAACAGTTAAGTCTTGAAGTAAATTAAAGTAAATAACACTTAATATTCGGTTGTACATCCCTTGCTTGAAATAACAGCATCAATCCCGCGACTCACTGACATCACCAAATTGTTGGTTTCTTCTTTTGTGTCTCTTTTCCAGGATTTTACTTCAATTTCTTTCAGTTGTTTGTTTCAGGGGTGAAATGCTGCTCTATTGGGTTATTTTAAAGTTCCTCCCAATTAATGTGGATACAGCTGGTGTCTGTTGCTCAGTACACCAGTGGTTTCTTTCCTATTTACAACATTCCAAATTGTTGTATTGGCTGTGCCCAATGCCTCTGATTGTTTTTCCCTCTTCTCTCAACTTCAAAATGGCTTGCTTTTCTACCATAAAAAGCTCTCTGGTCTTCATGTTGGCTTATACTTTTTAACAACAAACACAGTCTTTAGAAGAGAAACTGAAGGCTAAAACCAAGAGCAGATGTTCAGAGATATTTATTGTTTAAAGAATTAATTTTATAGGACACACCTGAATAACAAGAAACACCTGTCAATCACATGTTCCAGCATATTTGCTCACCAACAAATTGGGTGATCTTGATACAAAATATGTTTATGTTCTATGTTGTTCAACACATATACATATAAATACTAGGAAATAAAAGCTTACATTTTAATCTCTTCTCATATTCATATTTTGATCTCAAGCCCAAATGTCTTCAGTCTACAGCGAAAACAAAATTATTGGCCTTGCCATTCCAATAGCTTCACAGTGGACTATAGCAATGTTTTTCATTGTGTGGATCCGCACCACTTATTGTACTTTCATTGATGTTTAACAGCAGCTGAGATCACTATCAGACTATCTGTTGGACATCAGTCCAACTTTAAATGCATGTGGATGAAGTACTTCAATATTTCATTTCTTTCATTATTGCCACAAACCTTTTTATCACTGTTATTTCCTGAAATGTCTTTGTGACTGTTTTTGATTGTTTTTTGGGGGTTTTTTTTGTATTTTGAGAGTACCAAATGCATTTTTATATAAATGGAAAATATTTTGACTAAAAATAATTTTCTTCTACATTGCTTTTATTGTTAATAAATTAGCTCAAGTTCACTTGTTTTATTGTTTATATGTCTTAGCTTTCCATGAATCGCCCTAAGGGAAAAGTTTCCTGTTTTAGATTTGCAAAGGTTTAAAGGGTCTCTGGAAATGGACAATATCAGACATTTAGGACTTGTCTGAGACTATTTGGAATGAGGGATAAAATGTCTTCAACTTAACAGGTAACTTAAGCTTTATACAGTATCTCACAAAAGTGAGTACACCCTACACATTTTTGTAAATATTTGATTAAATCTTTTCATGTGACAACACTGAAGAAATGACACTTTGCGACAATGTAAAGTAGTGAGTGTACAGCTTGTATAACAGTGTAAATTTGCTGTCCCCTCAAAATAACTCAACACACAGCCATTAATGTCTAAACCACTGGCAACAAAAGTGAGTACACCCCTAAGTGAAAATGTCCA
>JAFFST010050728.1:111056-143997 GCA_022414735.1 Noturus placidus | reverse complement strand
AACCGCCAACCCCACGGTTAGTGGATTAGTGGACAACCCGCTCTACCCACTGAGCCACAGCCGCCCTACTAGTACTAGTTCATGTTTCTTGTTTTTTGTTGTGACCCTGTTTTCTGTGACCGGGCCTTGGTTTCCTGCTTTGCCCCGTTTATGCCTGTTTGCTGATCACCCGAACCTTTGTCTATCTTGACTGCATTTTTTGGATTACAATTTGGATTTGTCTGCCAACCCTTAAATAAATACATCTTTACCTGCTTCCGTACTCTACTCTCGCGACGTAACAGAATACTCTGGAACAGAAACAAAACAAGAATTTAGGAGATAGAGACAACCACTGCTTTACATAGAAATTCTACTTTTTCCCATAGATCTTCAGGAAACAGTCAACACTTTACTGGAGGAAAAAAAGCAGTTAGTCTGTCAGTTACAGGAGCAGCAAAGACAAATCGAGGAGCTGACAGCCCTTGTAAGTAACAGTTTTGTCACAGGAGAATGAGTTCACTTGTGCTTAACAGAGCTGTGTGGGTGACTTAGGGATGCACTACATGCATGAACCTTTTGAATAATAAGTGAATTAGTAATGAAGCCTCATAGTAACCTCTAGTATCTGTCCTCATGGAAGACATAGAAGAATATTTCAGTGAATTTCTTCACGTTCCATTTTCAAAATATATTTTTATTTATTTAAATTTGACCTGACTCTGTGACTTGTATGGTCTGTGTTTTAAACACTTTCTACTGTTTACTAGACTGTAAAAGAGCAAGCAGAGATGAAGGAGGTTTACAAGACTATTGAGCAGCAAAGCAAGACCATCAAGAGATTCAACAGAGGTGAGCATTTCTCTGGTGCCCCTTGGTCATGAAATACGGTGGCTGCTGATTACCAATGATGTTCTAAATAAATGTGATGTAATATTATCAGTTATGTGGCCTTTCATTTTATTTTGTGGAGCCAAGCATTCACATTCAACTGTCTATGCATGACATCAACATGCTTTCGCGTCCAGCATCCTTTCCTCCCAGCCTTCTCAGTCCTAGTTCCCCTTAAATACCGTGATGGAATTAACGGGACAAGATCTAGCACAGGAAATCCCATAGCTTTTGCTATGGAAATGTAATTTAATTTGATCTCTACTGAACTTCCTCCCTCTGTGTTTGTATTCACTTTGCCTGTGATGGTTTAGCTACAGTACAGCACTCAAAGAAAAACATGTTGGGTTACCATTCACATAATATCTGTCTTCTCAGTGTCCATGATGGCTGCTAATGAATATGAAGGACTGAAGGAACAGTTGGATCTGGAACAGAGCCTGAGGGAGAAGGCAGAGAATTATGCACATGAGGTATTATAGATATGATAGTTCCAATAAATACATCACTAGTATTACTACTACATAAACTGCGTTTCTAAACACCTATCATAATACATGTCATGGTTCCTATTGTGTCATTATTTGTTGTAACTGATCTGATTTCAGTTTTAAGGACAGACAATTCTGCAAACACTTTTATTTTGGACTTCAGGTAGAACTGGAGCTGGAATGGGGAAAGTTGATGGTCTTGTTTTTTCTTCTTTAGATGTTGGTGAAGCAAAAAGAAGCTAACAGGCAGAGCATGATTCTCCTGCAGCAGGCAGACCCCAGTGTGCAGCTGCTCAAAGCACTGGAGGATGTAGCAAATGTAACCAAAACACTGGAGCAGGAACGTCTGCAGCACCAAGAAAAGGTAGACCATCTCACTGTCGTCACCAGCAGAAAACCCTTATACTGTGAAATAGCATATCACAAGATATACTGTATCATTGTGACACCCTGGTTGGTGTGAGGAGAATGAAAACTCAGTAGGCCATATGAGAGAATGCCAGCTTATGTTAATTACTGGGCTTTCTGCATGGCAATCTTTTTAACTGCTTCAAATTTCACACATGCACACAAGCTCAGCAGGAAACTACTGTTGCACTGCACCAACAGCTCTCTCTACTTGGCATGCAGCACTTTACTGCAAGACACACATACACAGTATATAAATAGATCATTGTTAATCACACACAGGTGTCTGCTCATTCATAAAAAATTACCCACCCCTTCTCCTAGACTCTGCCCTCCATTCACAAGCGGCACTAGACCATTCCCCCGCTGCCACAAATTATATATAGGTTTGATAACAAGTCTAAGTAAATATCAGTGACGGATTTTAAAACTCTTTATTGTCAAAAATAAACTACTTACAGAAAAAGGAAAGCCTTAGCATCTGTTAAAAAATAGAAACAGTTGGTTAATTAATCAGGTACTCATTAATGGACATGATAACAGGGGTGGACAATGTTTAAAAATTACTGATGATACCAACAGTGCATTCTGAAAAGCGCACTGTGAAGTAATTTCTTGTGATTTCAATATTGTATTGTCATATGGACACGCTCTACTATGAATGATGTTTAAATAAGGGGTGCACATATATAAACACAAATACCTTAATGTGCTTTTTAAGGGTAAAGCTGAAGAGTAAAATGCTACAGTTGAGCAAAGGACTAATAAAAATGACTTTGAAAGTCAGTATCCCCAGTTGTCCCTTGTAGATTTGTTATGAGTGTATTTTGCTCAGTAGACCAACAATACAGTAATGTTTTTATTTTTATTTCTGAGCATTGCACCTCAGTTGCTCTGTTTGCAGTCTCAGCATATTGATCATTTGCTTCCACAGTGTATATACACAGCACTGCATTAAGTACAGCCTCAAAATATCAGAGGGGAAATCCAGCAGCTCTCAAACAATATAGAGTGTTACAGAAAGTGCATTACAGGAAAGCATTACAGAAAGTGCTGAAATCCACTAGCACTTTCACAGATGGGTCTCATAACCTGCTCACATAATTTCACATTGTTATCTAAAGCATTGTGGGCCAGGTGACAGGCATGGATGAGAAAAAAAATCAGCTGTTCCCAGGTTAATGACAGATTGTAGCCCTGCTGACAGAACTTCTGTTCCAAGCAGACAGGTGCAGGGTGAAGTACGACTAGTGGGACATCAATAAATCTGCAGCTGCCCAGGGCTTGCATGCAAATTTTTGGCAAGGTTAAATCAATATTCCGCAATGCTGACAGACTATCTGCAATGTTACACCACAGAACTGCACGTTTTGAATAGTGTCCAATCTACACAATTGATTAAGTATTTGCAGTACTGTAAATGTAAAACTATTAACAAAAGTGTTTTGTAGTGGGTTTGATTTGTTTGCTGTAAGCCACTTTACAGTCATGTCTTATCCTGGATGTGCTATATGTTGATGGTTTATGGTTTATTACCTCTTCCAGAGGTTGACATGTTAATAAATGGACCAGGGATAAACCATGATTCCCAATGAAATGTCTTTGTAATTCCTACAAGTTCCCCTTTTCCTCTCTCTATTTAGCTGAAGGCTTTGGAGGTTGAGCTGGATCAGAGTGCCTTGCGAAAGCAGCTAGAACAGCTGCAGAAACAGCTGGAGTTACTGGATGAGGAGAAAAAAGACACAGAAGAACGTCTCCAGCAGGAGGTGAAAAAGTGTGGTGACTTGGAGAGCAGAGGTGAGCTCACATCCTGTAATTCTGGGAAAATAGTGTCTAGTTTCAGGGCGGCTGTGGCTCAGTCGGTAGAGCGGGTTGTCCACTAATCCACTAATCGTAGGGTTGGTGGTTCGAATCCCGGCCCGGGTGATCCCATGCCGAAGTGTCCTTGGGCAAGACACTGAACCCTAAGTTGCCCCCAATGGCAAGCGAGCACCTTGCATGGAAGCTCTGCGACCATTGGTGAATGAGTGTGCACTTGTAAGTCGCTTTGGATAAAAGCGTCTGCTAAATGAATAAATGTAAATGTAGTTTCAGTTGTTCCTCTATCATCAGGCCAGGTTGATGGTTAGTTAATCTTTATTATCTGTATAACATTGCAGCATCTTCAACAGAGATATACTAGAGACAACTAACGAGATCAGGCTAACTAGCCCTAGTTTGTTTATGTTGACAGTTTCTTTTGCTAAAGGAATGAGTCATATATTCAGAAATTAAAACTGCATAGCATTTAAAAATGAACAAGTCAGAATTTTTATAAGCCCCCCACCCATCCAACTTGTTGTTTTCTGCAGTGAAAGAGCTGCAGGAATCTCAGAGGAAAGGGGAGTCATCGCCAGCTCCATCTCCTGGGACTGCACCTCCCCCTGCTCCTCCTCCTCAGCCCCCTCCACCTCCGCCTCCTCCTCCTCCCCCTCCTCCACCACCACCTCCCTCCCGCTGCAACCCCCTCAGGTAAGGTTTGGGCCAGGCCATAGACAACTGTAGTCTTCATCTCCTTTAATCCACAAACATGCTTTTAATTACACTGTGAAATATACGCTCACCATCCACTTTATTAGGAAAACCTGTACACCTGTTCATTTACGCAGTTACCTAATCAGGCAATCATGTGGCAGCGGCACAATGCAAAAAATCTTGCAGATTCAGGTCAGAAACTTCTGACCTCCTGTGAATTTAACACACAAGATTTTACACATAATGGTGTGAAAAACAAATCACATCAGGTTACACTCCTGTCAGCCAAGAACAGGAAGAGTCTATCATGGGCACAGGCTCACTTAAACTGGATAGTTGAAGATTAGAAAAACTAAATTACCTGGTCTTCCATTCTTGAACTGTCTAGTTTGGGTGAGTCTGTGTCAAATGATATCCTTGGATTCTTGTTCTTCACTGACAGGAGTGGAACCTGATGTGGTCTTCTGCTGTTGTAGTCCATCCACCCCAAGGTTTGATGTGTTGTGTGTTCTGAGATGCTTTATTGCTCACCATGGTTGTAAAGAGTGATTATTTGAGTTACTATAGACTTCCTGTCAGCTCAGACCTAATGCAGACCTTCCACTCACAGGATGTTTTTTGTTTTACACAACATGTTGTGTAAACTCTAGAGACTGTTGTCTGTGAAAATCCTCAAATACTCAAACCCGCCCATCTGGCACCATCAACCATGCCACGGTTAAAGTCACCGAGATCACATTTTTTCTTCATTCTGACGTTTGATGTGAACATTAACTGAAGCTCATGACCTATATCTGCATGATTTTATGCACTGCACTACTGCCACATGATTGGCTGATCAGATAACTACATAAATGAGCAAATGTACAGGTGTTCCTAATAAAATGGATGGTGAGTGTATATACATATTTATTCTTGCAGTGTTAGTAAGAAGCTTATACTTCAATGGCGGTTTGATGATAGACACAAATCTGAACTCTTGATTTTCTCATTAAACACAATTCCTTGTCGAACAGCTCCCTCATCGCAATCATGAGGAAATCATCCAAGACGGGAAAAGGCTCTCCAAAATTAGAGCAGGCTCCAGGTGATGTTGCTTTTGGCCACATGCAGTACAAACAGGACATGATTCTATGTAGCCCTGGCTTTTCTTATGTTCTGACTTGACCTGCCAAATGGCGGCTTCTTTCTGTGCAGTGCCAGAAGCTGCGGATGATGTCAAAGTAAAGGCTGTGAATGAAATGATGGAAAGGATCAAACATGGGGTGGTTCTCAGACCTGTGAAAGGACAGGACACAAAGGTGATGCTCAGGGTCTTCAATAAGTGGATATTTGTTCAGTGCTCTGTATTTTACCGTTTGTTCTGATTCATGATTTGCAATCTTATATTTGTTCTGCATGTGATCTGCTGAATTGACTGTCACATCTGCAGAGATTTGTTTCAAAGGTAAGTGGTAAGCCTGATAAATGAAGTTCTTTTAGACTATTTGGACATGCTCCCCGAGGAATAGAATCGTTATTAAGCTTGTGTTGTAGGTGGACATCTCATATGGCAAGAGTAAATTGACTGTGTTTAAGGGATTGAATGACTGAGCCTCTATGACAACACACTGTCTCACGGGTTTAAAATCAATAGGTTGGACACATAGTCAGGATTTTAGTTTATATCATCTGTTCAGTGCTTCAGTGTCAGAAACTGGCTATGCCTTTCTTGTATATCATATCATTTGAGTATAAAATATAGAAGATTTAGAATATATATATATATATATATATATATATATATATATATATATAAAAGAACATTTGTACCGTAACAGTGTTCTGTGCCACCGAACCATTGTTTTCTAAATGCCACACAGTACTGTATGTACATTTTTTCAACAGCAAAGTCCAGCTAGTGAGGAGAAGCACCAGGAGAGTGCTATGGAGGAGCTAAAAGGCATCCTGGTACTTTACTTTTCTTCATCTACACTGTGTATGACATATGAAAGTAATTATATATGACCATGTACATTAGAGTATGTGAGATTCATGGTTTTTCATTTGATTTCACAGGATGCAGTAAAAAAAAGTCCCAGTCGTGGCCTCCAGGAGACATTGCCTGTTAAGAAGGATAGTGAACTGGAAGTGATTCTCAGGAGGAGACGCAAGCAGGCCTGTGAACCAGCTTCATCAGGTTAGTCTGATGTTCAAAGCCAATGTCAGGGTACATTTTAGTCTGCTTGAGCAAAATAATCTTAGCATTTAATGAGTTATATTATGTTAACTTAATATTGTATATTATCCATGCATGATTGTCGATGTGATTATTTTTATAAATGTTTTTTATTTGAAGATCTAATTCATTAAATATAAAAACATATTTATTTAAATATTTTGTACAATCATATTAGGAGATCAGGACTGTTTAATTGGAAATGAACTGAAGGTGTATTTTTTTCTAAATATTACTATCCAATACCACAAGTCTGATTAATTTCAAAATAGTACTTAATCCAAGCAGTTTAAAAACATTTAGCCAATTTTGATTGGATTGCTCTCATACCTTTATAGATGAGGTGGAAGGTCAGATCAGCAAAGTGTCTTCATTTGACAGTCTGAATGGCCGGCACAGTTCAGACTCGGGAAAAGACACGGACAGGCCGAGCAGCAGCTCTCTCTCAGGGAGTGATTCCAGCCCCAGGAGCAGTGCTGATTTGGGCACAGATCCGAATGGAAGCAAGCAAAATGCTGCTGTGCGTACATCTCTCTCAGAGAAAGAACACTCTGAATTGGTCATCAGTGGTTCTTCTGCACGGTAAAGTTACTTGTACAGTCATCACTATATAGAGAAAAATGTTTTAGCTTCAAGATGCTGTTTGTGTGTGTGCGCGCGTGTGTGTGAGTGGTAGTAGTAGTAGTAGTGTTAGTAGTAGTACTAGTAGTACTAGTATATTCACTACTGTAAGACATCACGCTACACCAGCAGCCAGCAGAGGTCGGCAGTGGTGAACAGAGCGGCTGTGCGAGAGAGTTCCGTTGCCCAGAATTCTCCAGGCTTGCTTGACTGCAACCCTTTGTCACATATTTGTAGAGGGGTGACAGTTATGGTATGTAAGGGCTTTGTTTGATGTAAGCGTAAATGGGAATTAATAGTAAAAATAATTTGAAAAGAAAGTGTGAAAGTGAAAGGAAAAGCAGAAAGAAAGTGGAGGAAAGAAACTAAAAACAAAGATATAAAATACAGTTCGAGCCACACTTTTTTCAAGTACACAAAACACATCCAACCCCTTTGTTATTTTTCACTCTGCAATTTGGTCCATGCTGAACCGTTCCGTATCAACTATTAAGCTCAAACATTTTTCATGGTGTGTTTCAGAGAGCTTAAGCATGAAGAGCAGGAGAAAAGTAAACAGCACAGTGGCCTTAGCCACCCAGCGCAGCAGGAGGACCCACAGGTGATTATCGGCTCCTCAGCAGACAGTACCAACACAGCAAACAGCAGCATGGATGCTGAGTGTTAACAGCAACAAACGGCACTAGCAGGACAGCTACACCATTTGCACTGCATCTTTTTTTTTCTTTCAATTTATTTATTCCAAAGTCCAGAAATATTCTTCAGTTCTAGTTACTTACTGTCCACTTTTGGAATGCAGCAGTATTTACTTTTTATTTACAGCTGTATTTTGACACTTAAAAGGGCACAGGCTCAATTATAATATTATATAATATCCTATGATAATTATATTTACAAACTAAGCATAGCCACAATGAATACAATGAACAACAAGACTTCAGAAGCAACATATGATTTGCATTCCTAACCAGTGTCTTTTTATAGGGAATAATAATTCTCTTGTGAATTATTGTTATGTCTCCATCAGTAGAGTGTTTGGGGGACACTTAAGTAATTTTAAAGCTTAATTGATGGGTATAATTAATTTTTTGTCTGAATCTTATTTTACAACTAAAACCTCTTCTTTCAGTCACCCATATACAGTTTGATTAGTGCTGAACAATATGTCCTAAAATAATATGTTATGGTTTTGTTTGTAATGATATTTGTGAAACACAGTGAAAGAAACAAAAAATCACACTGACACATCTCTGAGAATAACTGGCTTCTCTGACAGGTTTTATTATTAATAATAACATTGCTATATTTAAAAAGTGAACAGTAAAGATCATTGTTTACAATGCACAACCTAAATTCTGAACCAGTCTGAGAACAATGCTGCACATTGAGGCACTTTTTTGTCCTTTCTGAAGTGGTTTATTTTTGTTTTGTTTTAATATTTTTTTTGGAACTATCCATTTGAGATGCAAACTTAAGCCATGTAAGAGTTCACACTGATGTGGATAAGCATGAAGGAGACAAGTGAAGGTCTGTTCACTCTACCTCCTATAAGACAAACTCACCTCCTAGCTATCTTTAATTGTACAGCTTGTCTACATCATAAAATGTGAACACAATCAAGGAGTGAATTGTTTTCCTCTGACGTCTTCCACCTGTGTTGCCCAACTTTTTGCACTGCAATGGATGCACTGTTCACTGGTGCTACGTTTGCTTAATTATGCTTTAATGCAATTTAAGGGTAGAGCTAGGTGTGTTGAGGTTTGTAGCCTCCACAGACAATGCAATAACATCTGCAAATTGTAATGGTGTGCACTGGACCTAATGCACGTTGAGGCACTTTTTTCCATCTGAGGCACTGTGGTTCAGTCTGTGATCCATCCTCATAAGATAGTAATCCTTGCAAATTGTTACTATATCAGCTGTAAAATAATTTACCTGTAGAATAATCAGCTGTCAAATAATTTGCCTGCTAGACATTCATTTTGTTCCTACACCCATTGAGAATATATAAACATATAAAAATGTTTGGATAAATTCTTCTGGAAGAATTCACTGACCCATTAATTATTCAGCACCTTTGGAATGTTTATTGGCCTTATTGTGAACACCGTTTGCTCCTCTTCAGCCTTATGGGCTTAACTTTCTAGGCTACAAAGAATTTAGATTATCTGTGATCATATAATGTGTGATTGTTGTGATCATATAATGTATGTGTGTGTGTGTGTGTGTGCGCGTGTGTGTGTGTGTGTGTGTGTGTTTTTAAAATGAGTGGACCTTTTCATCTGAAACCATGTCATTCTGCTGCACCATACCTTTTACACTGGACTGAATAAAAATGAAGATACACTGAAAAGGCTTTTTGATATGTGATGACTATCATCATGGTAATTGATGTTTGATATGTGCCAGCACTTTTTTTTTTACTTTAAAAAAAATCAATAAATGACTTCATAAAATTATGGCCGTTTGATATAGGCCCTCTGGAAAATAAAAAAAAATTCATTCTACTTCTAAACAAGATTTAATGTGTGATAGAAAAAAGGGTCTGACAAAAGACACTCCACCTCCTAATATACCTTACTGGAATGAGTTAAAACTACTAAAGTCGAAGTTTAGTATAGCTTGAATTTTTAACAGCTCAAATATGAAAAATAAAATATCATTGCAAAGTGTAAAGAGCTCAGTGTATGGCTTGTAGTGACTGTAGATTTCATCAAGCTGTTGAATTACATGATTGGTTAACTTTTCATGTTACTTCCTATTTCACAGTGATGCAAGAAGATGCTATATTGTTTAGATTCAATCAAGTGTAGAAAGCATTAAAAGGCAAGTGCTTTCTAGAAATCTAGAACCCTTAAGAGGTCTTTAGTTTCAGAATTATTTTATTCGCCATATACATTTATTAGGTGTTCTTCTTGGTGTTTGGTTATAACATGATACATTGAACACACACATCATAGACAAAACAATTACCTCCGAATATACAAATATTGCACCTAAAGTGGACATAGTAGGCTGAGCTGTAATATACATTATAGTGGCGGTAGAAATACATTCCTGATTTCTTCTGTTTTTGTGTATATCTCATACTAAATTGTTTCAGAAATTAAAACAAAATCTAAGAAAACAAAGACAATCTCAATAAACACAAAATACAGTTTTTAAATGATAATGTTATTTATTGAAGCAAGAAAAGTTACCCAATACCAACTAGGCCTGTGTTACTAATTCCCCAAAACTATGAAGTTGCATTTATAATGCGGTTCATCTAAACTACACGCAACCAAGCCTGATTACTGAAAACCCTGTTCAATCAAATCACCACTTAAATAGAACTTTTTCAACTGCATGAAGTTGGTTAAAAGGTCTTACCCAGTATCACACTATGCTAAAATTGAAAGAAATTCCAGAAATGATGAGGAAGAGGGTGATTAAAATACATCAGTCTGCGAAGGGTTACAAAGCTATTTCAAAGGCTCTGGGACTCCAATGGACCACAGTGAGAGCCATTATCTACAAATGGAAAACTTCGGCAAAGTAGTGAACCTTTCCAGAAGTGGCTGACCTCCAAAATTTCTCCAGGAGCACAGCAACTACTCATCCAGCAAGTCACAAAAGAGCTAAGGACAACATCAAAGGAGCTACAAGCCTCTCTTGCATCAAAAAAGGTTATTGTTCATGACTCCATTATCAGAAAGACACTGGGCAAAATGGTATCTGTGGAAGAGTGGCAAGGTGAAAACCACTGCTAACCCAGAAGCCATTAATGATTGTTTGAATTTTGCTAAAACACACCTTGATGATCCTCAAACTTTTTGGGAGAATATTCTGTGAACTGATGAATAGAAAGTGAATAGAAAGCCCATCACATCTGGCATAAACTAAACAATAAATTCCACAAAAAGAGCATTATACTGTACCTACGGTCAAGCATGGTGGTGGAAGTGTGATGGTGTGGGGATGCTTTACTGTATCAGAGCCTGGGCAACTTGCAGTAATTGAGGGAAACATGAATTCTGCTCTGTACGAGAAAAACCCAATGAAGAATTTCAATGCAACTGGATTATGCAGCAATTATCCAAAACCTAGAAGTAAATCCTAGTCCTATAAGTTAGTGAAAGACAGATCTCCAATTATCGGAAGCGTTTGGTTACAGTTATTGCTGCTAAAGGTGGCACAACCAGATTTTAATTTTAAAGGGGCAATTAGTTTTTCATATTGGTGATAGGTGTTGGATAGGTTTTTTTTTTGCATTAATAATATAAATAAATAAAAACTCCATTGTGTTAAAAAGGTCTCTGGCAACTCTGTTTGCCTTTGTTTTATGTTGTATTTAATGTGAAGATCTAAAGCTGTTTAGTATGAAATATACACAAAAACAGAAGAAATCACAAACATGTTTTCAGAGCACTGTATTTAGTTAAAGGCTCAACCGTACAACAGAGTGCTTCCCTGTTAGAGGGATTCAAGTAGAACACCTCTATGAAGCTAAAAATCGTAAACTATTCAAAGAACCTATTTTAAGAGTATTCAAGTGAGCAGCTCTGATTGAAAGGTTTCATCCTAGCCACTACTCAGTATAAATAAATAATTGATTAAAGATTGATAAGAACATTAAGGGGTGTAAATTCTTTCATTAATTTCATGGCTCCACCTAAAAACAAGCAAGCCCAGAATGGGTCCAGCATATGGATTTGCGCAATCAGGCTAAGAATTGAGTATTCAGTAGTGAATATTGGGTGATTTATTGAAAGTTTGATAATAATGTCCACGAAGAGTCAGACAACTTTTTCTTTGTCACTATTTTATGCCTTTGTCTAAAACTGAAGAACATTGTGGTGTCTGTTCAGTTCAAGTATACAGATAAGCAGGTTTAAATTATGTGAGGTTGTAAATGTTTAGACATGTGCTTTGTTCAATACTGTATATACAAATTTATTTTGAAATTGATATGAAATATACATTTATTATGCATAGTACTAGATTATTTTTAGAACTTTCATGTTTGAAATGTTTGTCATATTCCACAATCAGATCATTTTGTTTAACTCATGTAATCATATAAGCATTTGAACAAATTGTAGACTGCTTCTGAAAGTTCCTGGATCTTAGAACATAAGTTTCCCTTCACATGCCTCATATTTGAAAGCTTGCTCAGTTGAATCTGCTCTCTGCCTTGTACATGGAGGCTCGGCTGTGGCCTCTTCATCAAATATATGGTTTTCTTCGCAATACTCTTCCCCCTTCCTCTTTTCTTGTGTCTGCACCTTGGCATCAGTTTGTATATCCATAGACATAACAAGGATGGCAGGACCAACCTCATCAGACTTCTGTGAGATGAATGGTCACTCCTGTATCTCAGTGTAAGGTACGTCTTCTTCGCTGCTGTAATCAGTGACCTTTGGAGATAGTGAATAGTTGACCTCTGAATAGTGACTTGTCCACATCAGTGCTGACCGTTAGACACTTCCACCTTCAACAATTGCATGTTCTTATACAATTCATTCGGAGGTTCTTTTGTCTCTTTTAATACAAATGAGTTTATTAGGGCAACAGGTTCTTACTATTACACTGTAAATGTAATGTTGCTTTGCACTGTTAACTTTATTTACCATCTTCCTTAATGACACCATTTGGAGTGTAGCTGCAATTAGATTGGGGAAGACAATCTAATAGCTGCATATTGGGGAAGACATTAGTCTCCTCATCACTGTTATATTCAGTGACCTCTGGAGAACCCTCACACTCCTGTGTGGTGAGAAGTGGCTCTATGATGTCAATGTTGGGAACATGTTCCTCATCATGGTTGACCATCTGACATTGCTTGGATGTTGGGATGCTCTTTTGCCTCTGTCAATAAAAATGGGTTTATTAGAATAATATATAGCACGTTCGCCTCACACCTCCAGGGTCCAGGGTTCGAGTCCCGTCGGGGCCATGTGTGTGCGGAGTTTGCATGTTCTCCCCGTGCGTCGGGGGTTTCCTCCGGGTACTCCGGTTTCCTCCCCCAGTCCAAAGACATGCATGGTAGGTTGATTGGCGTGTCTAAAGTGTCCGTAGTGTATGAATGTGAGTGTGTATGTGATTGTGCCCTGCGATGGACTGGCACCATGTCCGGGGTGTACCCTGCCTTGTGCCCGATGCCTCCTGGGATAGGCTCCAGGTTCCCCTTGACCCTGAAAAGGAGTAAGCGGTTGAAGATGGATGGATGGATAGAATAATATAATATATTTTAATGAGTCTCTGTTGCTGTCTACGTTAATTCTGTTTACTGTGTAGATTAGTGTAGATTATGTCAGTTGCAATCTCTGTACTGGAGATTTTTAATATTGATATAGGGCAGTAGGAGCAAAAATAAATAAATAAACACATAAATAAATAAATAAATAAAAATAAATAAAAATGAATAATTAAAAAAAAGACCTGACACAGTCTTGGCATTCCAGTTCATACGAAAGGTGTTCAGTGGGGTTGAGGTCAGGGCTCTGTGAAGGACACTTGAGTTCTTCCCCAATGACCTTGGCAAACCATTAGTGCGTCCCAAATCGCACTTGTGCACTATTCTATGCCATTTTGTAGTAGTGTGATTAGTGTGCTCACACTGAAAAAACCCCCACAAACAAAGTGCACGTTAAGTTCGTTAAGTTCACGTTAAGTGTGGAATGATGAACACTTCATGCACTCAACAGTCACAGCTTTCCTTATGCAGCGGATAGAAGGGGCTATATCCGGCTCAGATGCTGAAGGAAACAAAAGCTATTTAGATTGCCAGCGGCCATAGCTACAACCACAACTTACTATGTTGATTTTAAATTGTGCAAGCAAAATATGCCTGCGGAGACGATTACTCCTCAGTCTGACGGTGACTGAGGTCTTGTTGGGCATAAAAAGAAACATTAACATAAACAGTAAATGTACCAATTCATTTTTGTTATCTGTTTGGCTATTTCGCTAATGCTACCGGTGTCCCATTACGTGCATTTGCCCTCGACCTATGCTTTCTTGTAGTACAATACAGAAAGTGTGCCATTTGAGACGATACTACCCTTCTAAAATTCATACACTAGCCAGCAGAGTGTATAGTGCATAGTATGTCATTTGGGACACATTACATGTCTTTATAGAGCTCGCTTTGTGCACAGGGACATTGTCATGCGGACAATGTTTGGGCCTCTTAGTTCGAGTGAAGGGAAATGGTAATAGTACAGCATACAAACATATCCTATACAACTGTATGCTTCGAACTTTGTGGTAACAGTCTGGCGAAGAACCACACATAGGTGTGACGATCATGTGTTTACAAACTTTTGTGGCCATATAGAGTATTAGACTCTAATAATTAGAGGAATAGAGAAATATGCGTAAATGGTCCTCCCACACCCTAGGTGGCGCCTTCATTTCATGAAGTCTATTTTAACAGTCGGTACAGTGAGTAAGGAAGTAGCGGATGGCGGCATGGCGTCCTCTTATTATCATGAAATGCATGAGAATTTCAAAAACAACAGCAAAAGTCGTGAGTTTCCGGCACATAGTGCGAAAGTTCACTCTGTTGCCTGGAGCTGTGATGGAAAAAGACTGGCTTCAGGTTCATTCGACAAAACCGCTAGTGTTTTTGTCCTTGAAAAAGACCGCCTGGTAGGTACAAGTGTTCCTCGCTAGCTGTGCTTTCCGTATTCCTGACCTAAACATATAAGATAGTACATTACAATGTTTTATATTGTAGTATAATGTTTATATACGCTACCTCATTTCTCCATTAGAACAAGAGGCAATAATATTAGTTACTTCAGCTAATGGTTGCTTGTCATTTCTAGCCACATTCTCAAACTGGATTAGGGCTTATTGCTAGTCACTGATGCCGTGACATATGTTTAAGCCTTTAGGTTATTTATTCATATAGTGTAGTTTCTTTTTCTTAAATTTATTAGGCATTTACTGGATGACAGAAATGTCTACTGGGTTACTGTTTGTCATATTTTCAGGACTTTAACTGTTCTTCCACTCAACACAGGTGAAGGAGAATAACTACAGAGGACATGGAGACAGTGTTGATCAGCTGTGTTGGCACCCAACCAACCCAGATCTGTTCGTCACTGCATCAGGAGACAAAACCATCCGGATCTGGGACGTCCGCACTACTAAATGCATGGCCACGGTCAGCACGAAAGGTACAGATCATGCCATCGCAGCAAGGCAAACCATTAATGACAAGTGATGTGATTCATTACCACACAAAGTTCATTATTGTCCAATGACGGTCATCCTTCATCTTTTTAGGTTCATTTAAGTATCTTCATCTATACTTTTATATACATAAATTTGACCATCTTTTGTATATAATTTTAATTTAATTTTAATTTATAATTTATCAATTTGTATAGCGCTTTTTACAATGGTACATTGTCTCAAAGCAGCTTTACAGAAATATCATTTTTACATTTACAAGCGACTTACTAATGAGAGCACATTCACACAGCAATGGTAGCAGAGCTGCCATGCAAGGTGCTAGCTTGCCATTGGGGGCAACTTAGGGTTCAGTGTCTTGCCCAAGTGTCTTGCCCTTCGGGCAGTGTCTTGCCCTTCGGCATGGGATCACCTGGGCCGGGATTCGAACCGCCAACCCCACGGTTAGTGGATTAGTGGACAACCCGCTCTACCGACTGAGCCACAGCTGCCCTAATATGGTGTATATGGTGGCTGACAGGGGCCAATGCACTGCAAATGTGGAAAACGTGTGCAAAATCACGTTTTTGGCTTATTGCATAATTTTCAGCATTTGTATGCGCTTCTCTGCATTTGGATGCAGTTTGGATTTTGCAGCACGTTGGCTTCTGATGGCCACCGTAGTTTTATTGAACTATTTCCAGTTTCTTATCATTTGCAGTGCATTGGTTCCTGTCAAACTTATGTATATAAAGTATAGATGAAGATACTAAAATGAAACTAAAAAGTTTCTTATCATAGCCTTTTCAAATGGAGCACTGTATCTGCATTAACTAATGGAGAATGTGATGGTGTCGCTCACTCAGTTCTTGTTAGAAATTTTTATTTTATGATGTGCTGTAATTGTTAGGCGAAAACATCAACATATGTTGGAGTCCTGATGGTCAGACCATTGCTGTTGGGAATAAGGATGATGTGGTGACGTTCATTGATGCAAAGACTCACCGTCCACGTGCTGAAGAGCAGTTCAAGTTTGAGGTCAACGAGATTTCCTGGAACAATGACAATGATATGTTCTTTTTGACAAATGGCAATGGATGCATCAACATTTTGAGGTAACGATGAAGTGAGAATATTAATCTCTTGCAGGAAGTGAAGCAAATCTGCAATGTATTATAGGTTTTATGTGTTTTTTGCGAGAAAACAAACTGAACGCCAGTGGACAGAGCTGCTGTGCTGCAGAGGCATAGTGTATTGTTTCTCTCTGCCAAAGGACACAATGAATTCTCGATTGAGGTTCACAAATCTGTGTTGTAAATTATTCATTATTATTTATATACACAGATCAGCCTAAACATTAAAACCACCTGTGCAGGTCTCCCTTGCGCCACCAAAAAAGCTCTGACCTGTTGAGGCATGGACTCCACAAGACCTCTGAAGGTGTGCTGTGGTATCTGGCACCAGGACATTAGCAGCAGATCCTTTAAGTCCTGTAAGTTGCGATGCGAAGACTCCATAGTTCGAACTTGTTTGTCCAACACATACCTCAGATACTCGATCAGACTGAGATCTGTGGAATTTGGAGGCCAAGTCAACACCTTGAAGTCTTGATTATGTTCCTCAAACCATTCATGAACAATATTTGCAGTGTGGTGGGGCTCATTATCCTGCTGAGAGGATAATGCCATTAGTGAATACCAGTGCCATGAAGAGATGTACTTGGTCTGCAACAATATTTAGCTAGGTGGTACGTGTCAAAGAAACATCCACATGAATTCCAGGACCCAAGGTTTCCATACAGAACATGGCCCAGAGTCTCACCGGCAGCATGGGCACTCTGACCGGTCTGCAGCTACGCAGCCCCATACACAGCAAGTTGTGATGCACTGTGTGTGCTGACACCTTTCTGTCATAGCCAGCATTAACTTGGTCAGCAATTTGTGCTTCAGTAGCTCTTCTGTGGGAACGGACCAGACGGGTTTGCCTTCACTCTCGACATGCATCCGTGAACATTGGGCGCCCATGACCCTGTCACCGGGTCACTGATTGTCCTTCCTTCGACCACTTTTGGTATGTACTAACCACTGCATACCAGGAACACCCCACAAGACCTGCTGTTTTGGAGATGCTCTGACCCAGTCGTGTAGCCATCACAATTTGTCCCTTGTCAAAGTTGCTCAGATCCTTATGCTTGCCCATTTTTCCTGCTTCCAACACATCAACTTCAAGAATTAACTGTTCAATTGCTTCTTAATATATCCCACCCCTTGACAGGTGCCATTGCAATGAGATAATCATTGTTACTCACTTGATTGTAAGTGGTTTTATTGTTGTGGCTGATCGGTGTATAGTTGGTTGATTTAGTTTAATCCTGTGATTTCGGAACATGCCTGCAAATATAAAACCACCAAAAGCATCAGTTACACTCTGACTAATTGGACAGAAAGGACCATTAGACAGTATTTGCTGATTGCATTGCCTTCTGTACACAAAACATTGTTTCCATGTAAATCAGTAAATGGATAAATGCATTTAAGTCAGTTGTCATTCAAGAAAGTTACACATCTGTAAAGTTGTTCACATCTGCTTTATAATTGATTTCTGTTCCAGTTATCCTGAGCTGAAGCTTATCCAGTCAATTAATGCCCATCCATCCAACTGTATCTGCATCAAATTTGATCCCACTGGAAAATATTTTGCTACTGGAAGTGCAGATGCCTTGGTTAGTCTGTGGGATGTCGAGGAGCTGGTGTGTGTTCGCTGTTTCTCTAGGTAAAGAGATTTTAAGGCAGTTATTAAATTTGTTCATATTTATTATATTTTCATAAACAAAGTAAGGAATGCATACATGTAGATATATTAATGTAGAGTAACTTGTCCTTGTATTGATTGGATGTCATGCAGGTTAGACTGGCCAGTGAGAACCCTGAGTTTTAGTCATGATGGCAAAATGTTGGCATCAGCCTCTGAAGATCACTTTATTGACATTGCTGAAGTAGAGACAGGTAAACAATTTTTTCCCCCTGTATATTGTAGTTGGTTTGATTATCTGTGCTCACTGACTTTTCATTTTTACAACTCTGCTGTTTAAATTGTTTTCTTTATTTTTTCACTATTATTTTTGTTGTTGGGAGCTCAAATATTTATCTGACCTTCATTCTGATGCATTTATGTGTAGGGGAGAAACTTTGGGAAGTGCAGTGCGAGTCTCCAACCTTCACTGTAGCCTGGCACCCAAAAAGGCCGCTGCTGGCCTATGCCTGTGACGATAAGGAGGGCAAATACGACAGCAATCGGGAGGCAGGGACTGTGAAACTCTTTGGCCTTCCTAATGACTCATAAAGAACCAAATTAAACATGGACATGACTTTGTAACTCTTAAAACACCTGCTATTTCTCTACAAGCCCATTGCTGTTTTAAGAGGAGGAGATAATCCTTACTCATTAACTGTTTATTGGGACTGTTTTCTAATATACCATCTGGTTTTTAGTCATCACAGGTTCTTTGACTTGTAGTGCTTTTGTTATATGTCCAATAGCTACTTTGAAAATCTGTAAATATGAAATGGTGTGGTTTATACATAAACTGATATTGTCAGTAGTGGAACTTCTTTTACAGCCTGTATATGTATTTTGTCATTTTCACAAATAATTGTGAAATGTCTGTTGTGGATTATAGGATACTGCATCATTTTGGAAAATAGACACTAGAGGGCATCATGGCCTTTTCCACAGTAGCACAGTTGCTGTATGTTTTCCCACTGCAGGCATTCCACTGCTTTTTGGATTGTTTTAGTAAACATTTCTTATAATATTGTTCATTTCTTTATCATATACGAACAATATGCATACAAAAGTGTATCAGTTGTTAAAGTAATGTACTTTCTATTTTCACTTTCTCTGTATATATCAGTCATCAGAGTATAATTTACTGACCAGAAATGTATTGGGAATACAAAAAGCTAAACATCAGTACTAAGTGTGAGGTACAACAGTTCTGGAAAAAAGATCAAATCAAGCACCTTATAGGTTTCTTTAGCTTGCCTGTATGAAAGAACTCTTAGTTTCTATGTTGAACACTGCAGCATTGTTTCCATTTGATCAGTGGTTCCAAGTAAAAATCTTTAAAATCTTAATTGCTGATCCTGAATGGAAGACCCTGGCATCCTCTTCTGTGAATTATGTACACCCCATAGGTTGCACTTCCAGATACAGTATGTTTCGTAAGTGTCGTGTGAAAACTGCCTTTTTGCTAGTGATTATGTAAGCGAATGAGTGGGTGGAGCACATGCTTTGGCTATAAGCTTGCCTTGTTTGTGTTGGCTAGATGACTGTAGAGTGGCATTGTGGTTGAACTCATGAGTTGTGGCCAAGGTACTATCTCCCAAATTAGAAAATTAAATAAATTCCATGAAGGCAAACCTGGATAGCATTCTTTGTTGTGCCCAGTACTATTTAGAGCAGACAGTGACCATCTGATCTGTAAGCCAATTCTCTAAAGACTTGTTTAACAGAGTCTGACCCACTGGTGGTGGACGTCATCACAATGGCCTATAGCCAGATTGGACACTTGGTACCTTACTGTGACATGCAACTCTTGGAGAGCATTTACTTCATGGTCATTACCTGGGGGTATGCTATACCAGAAGTCTGCACTCCTGCTACCTGGGCATCACTATACACCTCCTGATTCTACATGGTTAACATCCCTTCCAGTAGGATGAGTGCAGCGAGCATCTATGAACACTTCTAGTTAGTCCTGTCAGTTTGCCATGTCCTGTCAGTAGCATGCGCTATCCAGGTAATTCTCACTGCTCCTAGCAGTTCGGAGGGGCAAAATAGAATGCTAGTTACATATGTGACTGGTTCTGCCAGGATTCCTTTGCATTTGGTATCAGCGGCAAGATGATTTTAAGGAAAGATGATTGCATTAAAGCTTTATGATGCCAATGAAAACAGAACCACCGTTAAATATGTTATTAGTGATTCTGTTTCTAAATTTTAATATTGTGTGAGTGTTGTTTGAGTTCCATCCAGGGTGCATCCCTCCCATGCATCTAGTGTTCCCATGTTCTTACTGAACACCTTTGGGATGAACTGGAAGGCTGACTGCACTCCAGGCCTCCTCGTCTGACATCAGTGCCTAACCTCACTAATGCTCTTGTAGTTGAATGAGTAAATCCCCACAGCCATGCATGTGGAAAGTCTTCCAGGAAGAGTGGAGGTTATTGTAACAGCAAAGGGGAATAAATCTGTAATAGGATGTTCAGAAAGCACATATGGGTTTGATGGTTTGGAGTCCACAAACTTTCGGCCATAATGTGTATCTGCATCAAGAGCCATGATAAAAGAGCCAAAATATTAAAAAAGTAACTCAAACTTCCCCTACATACTGGCAACTCCTTGGGGCTACATTCATACACTTAAAACTATTATACTTGTAAATTAGTGCAACAAGATTTAAAAATCAGTGTTTAAATGTTTAGTTTCACTGGCTGTTTAACAGTACACAAGGTGAATTAATCAGATATATTACAAAAAAAGTGCTGTTTGATGGACTACTAATTTGCCTTTATTATTTCATATAGATTTGTGAATTGGAATGGATGGTTTAGGCCTGCTAGGAAAGCAAATGCCATTTGGCAGCTGTGCCACTTATCTGGTACTAGGAAACTGCTGTTACTGCAATGTGACTTCTCCTATACTTGTTGCCTCTTATTACATGCAGAGGTCAACAGTAACAATGCTCAAGTTGTGCCATGCATTAAATAAGAGTACAGTAGAGGGCTACCACTGATTAAGTAAACACCGGTTGCCGGTAGACTTGGAGTCTCTGGTCACTGGGGAATGAGGCACAAAGTGAGATTAGGCGTGTAGTTAATCTTCTTCAGCGGTGACAGACTTTCCCAGCATGAGTGCTGTGTGTCCACATGAGCTGGTGGCAGCTGTCCTCACCCCATTCTCCAGTGACTCAGCCCTGCAGGCTCCTGGATATCTCAATTTTTCACTTCCTACACATCACAGGGAGCTACAAGCACCTTCTGAATACACCTTAATTACGTTTAATTTAGCAAGAGCCATATCTCTTGTCTTGTCCAGGTGAGCGTATGGTTGGAAGATATGCCCTTTTTGTTCTTCCTGCATAGTTAATTGCATATTTATTATTATTATTATAATGTTGAGATATTAAATATATCTCGTGTTTTATGTAGCATGTTTAAATACCATGAATGATGTGCTCAGAGACATTTTAAAAGGACATAACCATAAGCCAAGAAAAGAAATAACCCTATACTAAATTCTAAGGATTTTATGAGTTCGATATTTTTGTATGCAATATAGACCAGAACTTAGAGTTTTCCAGTGTGCCAGAATGGTGGAACGAGAAAATGAGAAGGACATGTCTCCTAGAGCAATGGATGTAAATATAGACCGGTGCTTAGAGCTTGTCAGTGTGCAAGTGTGGTGGAAACAGAAGACAATGTCTTAGAGAAATTCAAGGGCATTTGAGTGTAACCATAGACTGAGCCTCAACACAAAATGTTCTCCATTTGACATCCTCTGTTTCCCCCGTCAGCTCCAGATTGATGCTGCAGTTATGTATTGGGGGACTGGCATGCTTTATAAGTGATATCATATTGCCAGGCAATTTCGTTATTTTTTTCATACAATCTGTAAGTATGTCAGTGTGATTCCATATCTAATGTAAAAGTTTCTGTCAGGTTCATCAGGAAGGGCTGCCTGTCCAACTTGTTTGTTGTGTGCGCATGCATGTGTATGCACTGTGTCTCATAGACAAATAGACCCAATAAAAACATGAGCACCTTTGCCTCATCGCATGTCTTACAGAGGTATGTAAATGTTCATTGGAAATGGAAAATGAATAGAAGAACACCACCAAACCAGGAAAATATGTACTTGGTGCTGTATTGTACATAGTTATTTCTCTCACTTCCTACCAAATATTCTGAATCACCAAAACAAGCCTTTATTTTCACTTGATGAAATTTGATCACTGATAAAGCCTGGTCTCATATACAAATAAAACAAGATTAGAGCAGCCTGGATACCCATAACAGAATTCATAAAGGTCTAATGTTGCTAATCTAAATGGAATCTCTGGATAGAGGAAGACACACCGTGGAATGTTTTAAATCATGTTGCTTTCCAGGCACCAGTCAGCTACAAGATGAGCACTAAATCCACTTACAGCCTGCTAGTATAGCATCAGGAACAGAAAGCCAACATGTATAAGGTAAATTTGTTATGTACTAAAAAATCTATATTTTTGTAGACCTTTTAACATATACTTAGAAAATGTAAAATGGTATATCATGTAATTTTTCGTATTGACTCTTAAAAAAAATCCTGTCACAATGAACATCAATTAGTTATACTGTCTTCTTTAACAAAATCAATTGCTCCCTTCTTTAATTAATTATTGCTGATAAAGAAATTGTCACTTGCTTCATCTCTAACATTTTTTTGTTCATTCATTTTCTTTCCTTTGTTGTTTCCAAAGAGACTGTCAGTTCCTTTTATATCTTTAATGAGTTTCTCACTAATAATTTGTCTTTTTTGCTTTTTTCAGGATGGGTTTGAAACAAATCACTTTTGACATGCAATTTCTGACCACATTTTCTGTCTAGAAACTGTTAATTTGTAAAGATTCTATTTTCCCCAAACCCTGGATCATAGTTTACCGTAATTACATTTGTCTTCACTAGCTAAAAACAGTTGCTGTGGCTGTTCACTTTTAGCATCTTTCATTAAAGATCATGATCTGATAATACATGTGTAGAATTTCTCCTGTGCAGATGTTTGAACAACATTAATCATGCTACTGGATTCTGTTCTAAAAATGAACAAGTTTTTTATTATAATAAATTTTCGTCCGGAGGTTATAATGCATAATAAGACAAGGTACAAAAGTATAAATTATTCAAAGGCAATTTTAACAAATCTTCAATAAATGTCCAACACAGAAATGTTTTTAAAAATCAATTTTATTTGTGTATTATCTTTCCAAAAAGACTAAGTTCAACTCTTACATTTTCTTAATGACAATTGTACAGTGATTTGGTTTCAGAGATGTGTACTGTGACATGCAATCAAAGAAATATTCCTTCTCACACTATACATTGCCAATACATACACATACCCTGCATCAAAAATGACGTTTTTCCTTCTTTTATTTTGAAATCAATACCTTTCAATTTTATCATTATCTTGCACAATAAAAAATAAAACAAAATACAGTAGCACACCAAGAGGCGATTTAGCATAAATGAAGGAAAGAAAGTGACATCCTTGTAGTTATTAGTCTTTTTGGCAGACCATCTTGTTAAAAAAAATATATATCATTTTGTCCATTTATATATTTGTTTGTTTGTTTGTTTATTTGTTTGGTTGGTTAATATCTTATCAACAATACTGCCTCACACTGTTGGTTAGCAGTTTTGTATTTAGCTGTTGGCTGCAATAATTGTAATGTTTTTGGATACAGCAGTTGCTGTCAGTATCCTCACATTGTTAAGGTTTAAAGGTGGCAGTGTTAATGCAGATTTAAAAAAAAAAAGTTTCTACATGCATGAAAGAATTTCTGAAAAATGCATTACTTTTTTATTTTATTTTATAAATGCACAACATTTTAAGAGAAAGTACACTAAAATATTTTTATTTGACACGATAAAGTTGAAAGCTTAGCTATAATATGTAGAATAATTGATTAAATACTAGCCCCAGCAGTAATACCCCTTAAGTGCAAGACTAAATCATCAAGCAGTAAACATTAATACATGTAGTCTATTCACACGGCACATGTTCATTTACATTTTGTATAATTGCTTTTTCCAGAAAGAACATTCCAAGTTTTAAATACACTCTATGTGAAAAATGTTGTACTCTTCATAAGAAATACAGTATGTAGCAACAGATTTTGAGGAATAATATTTCCCTGATTGACGTTTTTTCGGTCCCTGACAACAGAAACTGATTAAATTATTTAACATCTCAATTTATACTCACTCTTTAACTCAGAACTACAAATATGTGTGTAAGATGATGATCAATTTATGTTTTATAGTGCTATTCTTTTAAGCATGTGTCATGAAAAGCATAACATAACAAATGACCTGTTATAGTATAGCCAGGAGGTCAATCATTTTATTAATCCCAATTCTGTAATTTATTGTCTTCTGAGCTTCTAGCTTCTACCAGAAATAAAGTAACTCAAATAAATTTAAATTTAGCCAAAAGGGTTTTTATATATATATATATATATATACATATATACATATATATACATACACACACAGTGGGGGGAAAAAGTATTTGATCCCTAAAATAAAAAAATTTTTACATGCATTTTTCTGGATTTTTTTGTTGTTATTCTGTCTCTCACTGTTCCAATAAATCTACCATTAAAATTATAGACTGATCATTTCTTTGTCAGTGGGAAAACGTACAAAATCAGCAGGGGATCAAATACAGCACTTTTTCACACCACTGTATATATATATATATATATATATATATATATACACACATTTTCATCTACTTCAGCTACCATTTCATACATATTTCAAGAAAATAAAATTTATCTAAGTTTCAGTGTGCAGAGTCAGGAAACTGAGACAAATGTTTCATCCATCCTGTAAATGCAGTCTAATTTTCCTTTTTAAAATGAATTTGTCTGCTGAAATGCGTGCAAAAGCATGAAAAAGAAATGTGTGTGTAAGTGTGGTATTGATAGCCCTTAGCACAGGTGGTTTCTATGCAATTTGCCTTGGACAGACATGAGAGCCAATAGACATAAACATAATTTCCACATATCACATTTAGTAAGCACGGTAAGGCTTAAATGTGAAGTGAAAGCACACATGACGTTAAGTAAGTGTCTACCTCAAACATGAAATTATGAAGCAAAAAAAGAAAAAAATGCTGTCACTACCAGAAATTAAACAAGCTGTATGTGCCAAACTTTTTTAACACAGGAAGAATTCTATTAGGGATATCTAAAACGTAGAAGCACAAATTTACATATCCAGCCCTTTTACCCAATTGATTTAGTTTTTTTTTTTTAAATAGAAAAATGCCACTTTTTCTATAGAAATTATAATAAAATTACATAATTATGTATGTTATAATTATATAATTACAAACAGTCTACATGTGTTCAATTTGCAGTGAGCAAAACAATCATCACAATAATTTATAAATAATTTATTTTTTAAGTCATACTGCATGTAGTATGTAACGTCATACACTCTCAGAAAAAAGAGTACTAAACTGTACACTGTTGCTGAGGTGATACACTCAAGGGTACACATTTGGTACCATTAGTGTATCTTTTACCTAGACAGCTGCATATAGTGTACCTTAAAAGCTTTTCTATAAAAACTAATTACACTCCCTTTATGTAGCTTACCTTAAATCATTATTAAAAGTACAATATATTCACATTTCCAGGTGAAAGATGCATATTAAAGGTACTGAAGATTTGAGAGTACTACTCCAGTGACAAGGAAATGTACAGTTCTACAGGTACAGTACTATTTTTCAAAAGGTACAGTACTAATTTTTCAAAGAGTGTATAGTTAAAAAAAAAGAAGAAGTATATTTTACTCTGAACCATGTACTGTAAATTGTATACACTGGCCTGGGATTCATTTCTGTTCTAACAGAAGAACAAGATTACTCTTCAATCTAATGATCGGCTTCTGTTGCAGGGACGTTTATATATAAACAGCACTGAACCTAGTGTTTTGGTATCAGACAGCATGCAAGTCAGACATTGTGCTGTCTCTGAGACAACGAGACCTGTGCACATTCAATTATGAAACACCCACAGCATCAACAGTACATGAACTAACGACATGTCATACATTATAGACGAGCACAGACACATATACACATTCACGTAGAGAAAGTCGTAGTACATACAGTAGACATTAACAATGGCTTTTAGTACGTTATCATTTTAGAAATGTTTGCATATATACCTAGGTATATACACAGTTTCACATACATGATGTCAGAGATAACACATAAGTACGGTGGATACACAAAGCATCCATAAACTTCTACAATTTTACAGGAAATGAATGCATGACTGAAAATTGTTTACCTACATATTTTCAATAATTATTGCAGTCTAAACAATATGGCTTTAACTAGTGAAAAAACGTTCAGCACTAGAAAAAAAGTTCACCTTATCTTTCTCTCTATTCAAAATAAAAAACTCAGCTGCTGGATTTGACCTAAAACTACTGGCAATATTTACTTCTAATATGTTGTGAAGCAAATCTGTCAATTTAATGAGTGGCTCAGGGAGTTTTGTAAATTGAGTTTAAATACTCACAGTAAATGTACAGCTGCTAACTATAACTACCATCCTTGCCTGACTAACAATAGTTAACGCTTTTAATATACTGTATTACCTTCATGGATTGCTCAGTCCAGGATCTCACCTGATGAGTATTTTTTCTAATCCTTTGTCAATATTAGAGGAGTACTCATATATATATATATATATATATATATATATACCCACTCAAAATATCTCCTTATAAAAGTCTGTATTTTCTAAACATTATGAAATGTTAAGAAAATAAAATAAAAATGTTTCACTTTACATTAAAATTATACCAGTTAACCCTTTAAGTATTTTACCAAAGACTATTTGCCATCTTCATAATGTAGTGATGTTCTATGTTAAAAGTTACACAGCAGTTAAAATGTTAAAAAAAAGAAGGTCCTTGTTAGATCGATTGGCTATAGCTATTAGATAACTATAGCTATAGATAAATACAAAGATAGCTATCTATATATGGATATGGAAATTAAGATTATGTAAAATAAGTTCTTGGCAATATTAAACAGTGTAGTTGTCAGGGAGCTAGACCGTAGAATTATATCTTGTTTCCACTGACTTTGTTTCATTGATTCATCCCTTGAATTCTTATTTGAAGGCCAAATATGAAAACCAGACCTTGCTAGACTTGGACTTGTTTAGAGAAATGTAGAAATTTCTTTGGTCTATTGATTTTGAATGCAAATCTAAACATTTTCCTAGACACCTTCTAGATGCCCATTAACTAGCAGGCCTATTTCATACTTGAAGTTTTAATATTGATGCCTTTTTACTGGGCTACAACGGTTGTATTTGAT
Source organism: Noturus placidus (assembly GCA_022414735.1). Classification (NCBI taxonomy): domain Eukaryota; kingdom Metazoa; phylum Chordata; class Actinopteri; order Siluriformes; family Ictaluridae; genus Noturus; species Noturus placidus. The sequence goes on along the minus strand of JAFFST010050728.1, from coordinate 116,541 downwards.
GGTCTTTTGGTGCAAAAAGAAATCAGTTTTAAAATCTAGCTCCCATCAGTGTAGTGCTTTTCAGGCTGGATTACAAATACTAGTATAATACGTTTATGCATTATCATTTATGCAACACGTTTTACTTCATAGAAAAGATTTGGTCACTGATATAACTGGTGGGCTAAAATGTGGCAGTGTTTTGTTTTTATTTTTTACCCAGTTCAAACCTATATGCTTTCCTTTCCTAAACTTATGCTGGCAGGACTCATGTTCATATTACTTCCCTTTCAAATGTTAAACAATGACTATTACTTCTGTCACACAATAAAAGACAACTATTTTTTTAAAAAAAGGAAAAAGAGTATCCAAGTAATTACAAATAGACTTTGAGCTTTCAGGTTGTCTAGAATGTCAGTATAGACACGATCATGTTCTCTCTTAGGTCTAAATATGGCAACACCAAACCCAAATAATTGACAGCTTATAACATGTTGTCCTTAATTAGTCAAGATCTGTCATTCAAGAGAAATAAATCTTTTTCAGTCCTTTCATTACAAGAACCAAAAAAAACCCCACTTCAACTAAAATATGTTGAAAGTCATCTGAAGGCATCGTGCTTAAATTGCTGTTCTCTAGTGTCAACTGCATGGAATGTATTCCTGTTGTTTCCTTTATAATGAATCCCGATGGCCCACAGTTTTCAGAGTATGAAGCCATAGTTGTGCATATAAGTTAACCAATAGAAAAAATCTTTAACATATAAACAATTTGAACCTGAATGGCAGTGACAAGACCAACTTTGTAGGGCAATGGATTGTTTTTATCAGTAGAAATAACAACTAAGACTTTGTTGAGGCAGTGAAAAGCCTTCCACAGTTTGGCAAGATCCCCTGTCTCAAACTACATCCCTTCCCCACAAAAGAAAACCTCCCAGCAGCCCCCAAATACAGTCTCATGTCCATTACTTTTTAAACATGTCCTGAAGAGGTCCTGGCAAAAATTTCAGGACTGTGTCTAAAATGCTCTCCTCGTCATCATCATCATCATCCCCACACCCTGCAGGAATGGCCTTTTTTGGGCGAGTTAGTGAGCCTTCACAGGCTTGCTCCATGGCTGCTTTCTCCTCAGCTTCCTTCTCCTCCTTTTTCTTCAGTCCATACTATATAATCATAAAGGATTCAGACCACAAGCAAGATGAAGTTTTCAAGGAGTTTTTTAAAGTATACTGTATTAGAGCATTGTGGTTTTCAATAAATGACCAACAGCAAATTTCTTATGATTGAAATATTCCTGGGAAAAAATTCTCAATGATCAGAAATGTTACATTGTGTAAAAAAACAAACAAACAAAAAAACAACACTTTTTAAATCACATTAAATGTCTGCACTTGGAAAGAAACAAATAGAATAACAGGTGTTTTAGCATTGTTCCGAGTCACATTCATTCCCAACATGCCACAGCTGAGTCTGTGAGGAAGTCCCTTAACCCTCAACTGCTCAGTTACATGCTTGGATTTTATCCTGCCTCACTCATAATCTACTTTGGATAAAAAGGTCTACTGTCTACCAATTGCCAGAAGCTTTATATACTCTCAAGAGGCTGATACTCAACTAATTCTAATTAACATTAAATGTGCACCATGTTCAGTCAGATCCCAATCTTTTTGAAACTTAAGATAATTTACTTCTAATTTTTTAAAATAGATATAATATATACATAGAGATTAATAGTAATGTAGTAATCATGTAGTAGTAATCAAAAAGACTATGATGCTCATAGAACATCCTTTCTACACTCTTGGTACTGTTCTGACTTTATACAGTTGTAGAAGAGAAATAATTTATAATCAGGTGTCACCTAGAAGACAGTGGATTCTCTTTAGAGTCCTCATGTCTTTACAGGGAATTTTTCCTTGATGCTGTCATGTCTGGATTGCTCATTAGGGATCTCAATATAAATCTACATCCAGATTTCAGAAAAGCTGCTTTGTGGCAAAGTTTATTATTAAAAATGCTATGCAAATAAAATAGAATTAGAATTAATTGAATAATTTTCTGTGTGTCAGCACTAAGAAACGGAATAATTCCTTCAAGGGCATGCATATGTGACACCATCTCCAATGGTTTTCCACCTATTTTATAACAAAGTAATTAGATGTCATTGAAGAGCTATAGACATCAATGATGAGCTCAAAATGGAAATATAAATATGGGTGGGGATAGACTGCTGTAGAAATTCAAAGATAGAGATTACATTTTTAATGAACTAAGAAAATATTATCCCCATACACATATTGAAATATAACATGACTCATGATTTTTGAATGAAATTAAAATAGTAACACGGTTAGTGAATCCTGAATCTGTGGTGTTGGATCAGTTTTTCACAGGTATTTGGAGAAAACAGGAAGCTCACCTTATCTCTGATGCTCTGTCTGACCTTTTCTCTCTCTGCCTCCATGCGAGCATGCTTAGCCTTCCTCTCCTCCTCTTGTTGCCGCAATGCCTCCTGCCTCTCCTCTTCTTTCTTCTGGGCATCTGGGTCTTTTTCTTCTTCTCCACCTAACATTTTCCCCATGTCTTTGGTAGCTCCTGTACAGCGCAGCCAGTATCTGCTATTAGTGGTTTTTAATTGTTTCATTTAATTTATTTTTTATCATTTCTTTGGTAAATAAACAACGTTATACATGGGAGATCAGTGAAGTGTTGATCCTGACACAGATTCTGTGTACTCAACCTATGGTGATCATTTTTGTTAACCCCTTACATGTAATATAATATAATATAAAAGAATATTATTCAGTAACTACTATGAATTATTCAGTGACTACAGTGAAACAAATGTGGTCACAAACCTTGTGTGTTGTAAATGTCTTCAAAAAAGTCTCTTTAAAAATAAATATATGTAGACATAGATGTTCCAAACCCAGTTTGCCAGAATAGTGTGCTCTTGATTTTTTTATATACAAATAAATAAAATAAAATGAAATAAACCCAATGGAGAATAGCAAAAGAAATTAAGCATAACCAAGGTACGCCTAATAACTGTAAGATTTACAAGACTTCTTTTAGGTTTGATCACACCATATAAGTGTCCTCTGCTTGCCTATGAAAAGACTGTTTCACTGTTTGTGATGCTGTGGTGTTCTCAGTGTGATACGCTGGCTAAATGGATATTTCTGAGCCAAAATAAAGAAGCCAAACAGGGCCACTGGAGAGATACATGCTTCGCCTCCCTCATAGCCATCTGTTTCACTTGTCTACGTCTGCATTTGAGAGATAGCCCCTATTCTCTCTCTCTCTCTCTCTCTCTCTTTCTCTCTCTCACTCTCTCACACTCTCTCTTTAAGAAAAAAGATATTGGTCAGGAGTGTGTTTTAGTAATTCATTAAGCCTCACATCGCTAAATTATATGCAGTTTGGAGCTCTAGAATAATGTTTTAGTGACTGCTAATAAAATCATACATTGACATTAAGTAATTTTATTTGCAGTCAGTGAATAAAATGCTATAAAATAAGATTTAAAAATGCTTTAAAATAATAATATAAAATCAAAACTGCAATCATGCATATTAGTCTACTAAAAGTTTTCTACTCTAAAACCTCAAAATTATATCCAATATATTTCACAAGCACTCCATGATCTAATACCACACTGCAACAAAAGTACAACATACTGTAATATTTCTGACATGACACTTGACATTTGCTTTAATTATTAATGTGGCTAATGGTCCTTTCTGTCACAGTGTGACTGATTTATCTGAAAAACTGCAGAACAGCCATTAGGAACATGAGTGATGTTAATTGTATTAACTGATGTATTATTCAACTGTAATACATTACATCACATATATTAGATTAACATTTTCCTCAGTTTCATATGATATGGTTGAAAGAAAGCATTTTTGCAACTCCAACAGTTGCAAGATAAAACACAAATATATTCTGTATAAACCTATATGAGTCATTGCATTGCTTTATATAAGGCACAGAAGGAACCTGGATATCTGTTTTGTGTGAATCCATGTGAACCTAGCAAAGGTAAGCTACCTAATTAGCAAAGGTAGAGTGTGACAGAATCTAATTAATTCTTCTTTGCTGTCATTGACTTCATCTGTTAAATCAATGGATAACTCATATTTACATGAGCAACTGGAACAACTATGCTTTTGAAATATGAAGACTCACTCTATGCTATGCACAAAAACCCATTTAAAATCAACTCTAAATGATGATGCACAGTCCTCCCCTGCCATTAATTATGTCCACAGGCCACCCAGAGCATTCATTGGCAAAAGGACCTCCAGCGGAGGATTTCATTGGCAAACGTATGTGCGATTAGGACACCTTGGGCTGACAGATTAGCGTTTAGCCACGGTCTAGCTGCGTGTACAGTCTCTAGAGAGTAGACAGTAAAAGGTCGCTGTTAATTTCAGGACTGGCATGCCCACTCCCACGCCCCATCACCTCCACACACACACACACACACACACATGCACGCACACAGCTTCCTAAAAGATAATTGTCTTGCCGACCCAGTGGTCACCTTTTGGCTAACTCAAGGTCATTATATGGTGTAACAGAATAGAATACCCAGGTCTAACCTCTATAAAAGGTCCACAGACAAGCTTAACTACTGAATCTTTTTTCTTAATTTGCAGCAGTGGTTCAATAACAGCCATCCATTTCAGGTAAAAGCTTTGTGACTTTTTCATATTTTTCATATTCCTATGAGAAATTTCTACTACCAAATGAATACAATAGCTCTTCTACTAAGCATACAGGAAATACAGTATGTAGCCCATGCCAAACAGAACAGTGTGTAAGTCATGCTACAAAGAACGTTGTTACCATTACAAAAGATAAGAGTTTTATTAGATTCTGCATGGCTTTACATCAAAGCACTGAATGAATGAAAGACTGTGAGGATGGAAGATGGGTGGGCAACCATGATGATCTTATCACACAGCATTGGTTGGAAATTCATAAATAAGACAAAAGCTCTTGTTCTAGATTATATGAAAATCATCAAATGAACATATTATTTAGGTTATTTCTCTGCAAAGTAAGAAACAGACACCACTTAGAGCCACCACTGTGACCATGTGCCAAAAAAATCCTTGCCTTTTAAAATAGTTAGGAATTGTTACTGAAATGCATATTTTAGTTGTCATTGTCTTTGGGGTCGTTGAACTGGGTGTTCAAATGACATCCGTTTATTTCGGAATGTCATTGACGTTTTACATACAGTGGTGTGAAAAAGTGTTTGCCCCCTTCCTCATTTCCTGTTCCTTTGCATGTTTGTCACACTTAAGTGTTTCGGAACATCAAACCAATTTAAACAATAGTCAAGGACAACACAAGTAAACACAAAATGCAATTTGTAAATGAAGGTGTTTATTATTAAAGGTGAAAAAAAATCCAAACCATCATGGCCCTGTGTGAAAAAGTGATTGCCCCCCTTACTATAACTGTGGTTGTCCACACCTGAGTTCAATTTC
>JAFFST010050728.1:97318-110027 GCA_022414735.1 Noturus placidus | reverse complement strand
TTTACTTGTGTTGTCCTTGACTATTGTTTAAATTGGTTTGATGTTCCGAAACACTTAAGTGTGACAAACATGCAAAGGAACAGGAAATGAGGAAGGGGGCAAACACTTTTTCACACCACTGTACTCTCACCAGAACCAGTTGTGCCTTAGTGGCAAGAACACATCATGTGAAGAGTGTTCAAAATTCAAATTCTGATTTTGTTAGTACAACAACAATACTGATCTTCACCGTAAGCTTAAAATTTTTAGTGTAAACTATTTAAAAAAACTGGTTCAATGAAGAATAAACATGCAACTCTAAATTCAGGTCTGTGTCTAAACAAGTAATGGGCTGGGAATCTAAGGAAGTCCCCTGAAATGCTATATGCCCCTGAATCACTTGTACAGGATGTGGAGATTTGATGAGAAGAAATGATCTGAATAATAGATGACCTTCATAGATTAATAATGCCTAAACTGTACACAGTTTAGCACAAACAAACAGAAACATCAAACATGGTGAAAAAGCTACATATTTTACAAGTGTGTACCGAACGTAAAATATGTTTGACATGCACTGTATTTACTTTAGGCTTAAAAAATGCACAGGATATTTTAAGCCATTAAAAAAAATAGTTTTCCCCAGATTTTTAAAATGTTTTAATTCAAAATACAAAAACTATAAATATACTACATAAATAACACCATCTCTTCTGTAAAACATTGTTTATTAGATGTGCTTATCACTCACTATTAGACAGGGCAAAGCCCTGCATCTGGGATATTAGTTTACCTTTGACACAATTATGGTCCAATTCCTACAATAAAAGCAACAGCAAAAGCTGGTGCTTTGATCTAAATCTGCAGTGAGTTGAAAGCCGCAGTCCAGCAGCAGTCACAATACAGTTAATCAGAACAAATTTACGAGAACAACTGCTATTTGTAGTGTTAAAACAATGGCAGATGCAACAATTCGAGCATAGTGCTTTTGCGTCTAAGACACAATACATAAAAGGTCATCATATGATCACAATGGCTCTCAAGTGCCTGACACATCTGGGCCCATCTGAGGCAATTGGGAAATACATTATCTATAGTCATTTAGCTGATGAAACCAATGCAAGGAATCGATTTGAAGAGTTGACTTTTAAACAAAACCGGTCCTCTTAAATTAGAAAATCTATATCTCATACAAACAAATGCCTAAAATCACAACCTGTTTTAACCATAGCTTGGTGTATAATGAGAACCAATAAACTGTCATTCTACTAATTCTCATGGTCTTATTCATAGGCATGATTTGAAAATACTGTAGCTTGTTGCCTGAATGTAAACACAAACACCTCACTATCTTTTTCTGTTACTGCAAAAAACAACAACAATAAAAAACATGTAAAGAAGATAACAACAGTGCTTTTTAGTTGGGAATATTCAAAATAAAGGCTAAATTAGTGGTTAAAAATGGTATTTACCTCCCAGTGCTTGCTTCATTACAAAATCCATGATGCACTTGTATCTGGTCTTGGAAAAGCTAGCGAGAATGGTGCATGTAATCTATCTGTAGTCCCAATTGTGTTAGGCCACTACAGCATGTATTCTCCTATGCTTGATGATGGTGCTTTTACGTCTGTTGGGGAAAAAAAAGACAGATGAAAAAAACAGAACATTATATTCACAATAAACAATGCATACAGTGTATTAATAAGTATTACAATCAAGAATATAGATTAACATATATTAAGATATGATAGAATGGCTTTGCATAGTGCTGTCTCTATGGTTGTATGATTACAGTAAGAGAAACCTGACCCATGCAGTGCACATAATCTCTTTCATAACTGATTCAAGCTCCAAAACAGTGTAAAGTAACAGAACTAATCATTAATGGACCGAAATGCAAACAGATGGCTGATTGTACAGCATGTTAGTGGGAATCAAATCCAGTAGAGGGGTTTTTTGGTGATGTGCTTAGCACACCATTATAAATAGGTTTATGAAACAAACCAATCAAATGGTCTGTATTAATCGTGTCCATGGCACCATGGTTTCCCCAGCAGCACAAGATGTTTTGGAAAGGTAAAGAAAAAAAAATATTTAGAAATTAAAAACTGCAGATACTTTGTAAAAGTCATGCTTTTACAAAGTATCTCTCCAAACACAAATGGCAGAAATTGTATATGCAGATTATACATCTATTTTTTTTATTGTTTACACCTAATAAACATGAATGCACAAGAACTGTACAACCCTGTACACATTGTCAAACCTAATATGTAAATATGCTCACACAACATTTCTTAAGCAATGGACTCTTATTGTTGTATGATAGGTTACAAGTACTGTATAAAAAAAATCTACCTTATTATACCTGGAACAGCAAGTTTGCATCAACTGTAACTATCATGGGTGTCAGAATCCATTACTATTGGGACATAGGACTGAATAGATTGGAATATTACTTGATTTGACACACATCATGAGGTGTATCACTGAATTACTATTGGGACATAGGACTGAATAGATTGGAATATTACTTGATTTGACACACATCATGAGGTGAATCACAGATTTAAGGGGCTGAATTTGGGAAAGGACAAACTATTTGGAGGGCTGTGGTCCACTACAGCTTGACACTGACACCTCCTGACTTATATTAATAGAGCAAAACAGGAGCCATACAGTAGTCTTATAGAGATTGTACAGCACTACTGAAAATACATTATAAATCTAATTTTAGTTTCCAGCCCTGAGCACTGCATTATAGCAGTAACAACCTCATGTCATCCATCTTGCTGGACTAGGTAATTGAAAATACTTTTATTAGATTAGACTGCATGAAATCACTGACCATAAACCTGTTAATACCTGTGGAATATTATGATAACATCATAACATCTGCATTGACCAAAATTTAGAAGAGATTTCTCATGTTATATTGAATTCAAAACATATATGTGAGTACAAAGTACTAGTACAAGAAATGGTTCATACCATTAAGACATAACAAAAGCCCAGAAGAACTTTTTTTTTTTTGCATGTATTAGTGAAGTCTGAATTAATACTCCTCCAGTAACAGATTTTCATAGACTACAATGTTACTTATGGCAAATTCTGTAATTGTAAATGCATTTAAATGAACACATGATATATTAATACTATGCATGGTGCACACACACATACTGTATATATACATATAGTTGCATTCTCAGGACCCAAAGTAATTAAAATTCAGTCATGATGCTAACTAGAGCATATAAATAATTAAGTAATAAAGTACAAAGTTAGACAGGGGAAAGGCTAAGCATAATAATTATTATATAGAGTAGCAAGCCTTATACTGGCTCGGCTCCATCTATACAAGAGTGTATGTATTTTTTACGTACTACTGGATTGCATACACCTATTTTATAATGATAACAGCATCTATTGATTTGATGCACCAGATTTATTATAAATCAAATAAGCAAATCCTTCACACAGAGAAAAATATGGCTTGAACACAGTCAAAGAAAGAAAGAAAAAAAGAAAGAAAGAAAGAAAGAAAGAAAGAAAGAAAGAAAGAAAGAAAAAATGTAATATAGAAGTATAATAATGAATTAATTTATTAATTAATTCTTTCATTCATTTTTAGTAATCGCTAACCGATATATCCAGGGTCAAGGTGGATCTAGCTTTTCCCGGGAACACTGGGCCTGAGGCAGGTACATACAATGAATGGGGCACCCGTCACTTAGACGACACAATGCACAAATATTCATATACTCATTCACACCTAGGTGAAATTGGTGTAGCTATTCTACCTACTAGCATGGTTTTGGACAGAATGCTTTTGAGAGAAAACCCAAAGAAAACCCACATGGACACAGGAAAACATGCAAAGCAAGTTCTAACTGAGGACCCTGGATATACAAGTACAGTACAGTAAGATTATTTTCTTTGCATATCCCAGCTTGTTAAAAAGCTGGGTTCAGAGCTCAAAGTCAGCCATGATACGATAATTTCAGGTCTTTTCTCTTTGTGGCAGTTTTCACTGTGCTAGGATTTTATTTCATAACCTTCTGATGAAGTAGCCCATCCCATAATCAATGAGTCTTAACTATTAAGCAACCACTGCGAAAAGGAGGAATGATTGTAATAAACTACATGATATACATCTATTTTTTAATGTCTGGTTCATGTGCCTCTGGGTGTTAGTGTAAAAAGTCAAAACTATTCATTATTCCAACAGCAGAATTTGTCAAGGGCATATATACAAGATGTACAGTCACTGGCTACATGCCGTAAACTTGTTGCAACCTAGTGTTTCCAGCAAAAAATTAATGTCCTTGGTGAGTGGGACCAGGCGATAGGAAAAAAAACTATGAATCAGGGTGCATTAGAGCTGTCAAAGATACACATGAACAGAAATTGCTGGTTGACTTGGCAGTTACATACAGTATATAAATCTATGAAGGGATATGCAAGATGAATAAATCTGCAAAGGAAATAAACCCCTGAAAAACATCTAGATCCTCAGTCATTCTGGCATTCCATCTTGTTTCATATCAATTGAAAAATAAAACATTTATCAAAAATAAATACCTTCATTTATAATATAGTCTTCATTTATACCTGTAAAGTTCATAGACTGAAATCATTTATGCCTGTGACTGGATGGTAATAAATTATAGTAGCAGGTCATGCTAGAGGGAAAGGTGACCCAGTTTCATACATTTTTTACTACAATATCATACACCAAGCCTCTCATATTAGAGGTCTGTAACAAATTAGTGGAACTCAACTAATTTTTACCCCATAGCCTGAGAATAGATTCTAAAAAAAGCCATCTCATTTTCCATAGCTTGAAGGATAAAGTCATTACAAAATAGATATCTCACATTATAAATGAGCATTTGTCATAGAAAGAGACTGGGGGACTCAGTCTTTTTTTTATTTTTTTATAGAAATTTTTTAGGAAATTGATTTGAGGAATTATGCTGCAATCGTAATGTAAATGTCAGATTTATAAGAATATATTCTTTCATTTAAAAAAACAACCTTTTTTCCACAAATTTTTTTAATTCTAGCTTTGTAAAAGCAATAGTGCAGTTTTAATTAATGAGACTATTTTATTCTGGAGTAGCTATTATCATCCATTTGGACTTTAAGCTCACTTCTATTTCCACATTATAATCCACATCTATTTTCCTGTAAATTAGTGAATGGTAGAAATGTTTACAAGCACATAGTTCTACAAAAAAAAAAACAAAACAAAACAAAAAAAACAAACAACTACCCCCCCCCAATAAAGAAATAAATAAATAAATAACTAAATAAATACAACAGTTCTCCATAAACCGATGACATTTAAAAAGAGTTCTTTTAAATTTGCAGTAATAAAAATGTCCTTTCACTTAATGAATATAGTACACCTAACAAATGATTTGCACCATACTGTAAATGTCACATAATGTCAAAGATAATGTCGACAACATCCTGGGTGTCTCCTCATTTTTTATGCTCTACAAAATTCAATTTTTATATTTTTGCTTAGGATCTAAAAATACAAAACACCTAGACCAACCAAATTTGATACAGATGTTACATTTACTACAATCTAATACAAATATTTAAACATTTTACATATAAATAATGAAAAAATGCCATCTGACCCCACAAAGAGGATGCTTGCTAAGTAATTTAACAATTATTAAATTGTTGTTACAATTAACTGCAAGTAACCCTGTCCATCTTAGCCACTACATGATATTCCTTCCCAGACTTATGCTAAAACTTAGCCCTTTCCAGTTATTAACAAACTAAAAACAGATCTAACTAAAATAAAATACTAATTTGAACTTAATTATCTGGCAAAGCAGATGTGATTGAAGGCAAGACGTTTCTGTCACCATATGAACCCACCTAAAAGATATGTTTCATGCAAATATCAACTTTTTTATAGAATATATTTGTACAGGAAACAATCACTTATATTTTCCATTTTTTCCACCGCATGTTTCTCCCTTAAAAACATTGCACGACACCCCTTTATTTTCTGACAACTGACATTTTAAATGGCATTGCAGCTTTCGAGATAAGTCTTGAATAAAGAGCAATATTTTTTGGTTGACTTATACTCACTGCACACTTCATTAGGAACACCTATGCATTCATGTGATTATCTAATCAGCCAATCACGTGGCAGCAATGCATAAAATCATGCAGATATGGGCCAGAAACTTCGGGTAATGTGCAATTCAATCATAAGAATAGGGAAAAAATGTAATCTTGATTTGATTTTGACTGTGGAACGATTGTTGGTGCCAGATGGGCTGGTTTGAGTATTTCCAGAACTGCTGATCTCCTGGGATTTTCATGCATGACAGTCGCTAGTTTACTCAACAATAAAAAAATTAAAACATCCATTGAGCATCAGTTCTGCAGTCGATAACGCCTTTCTGATGAGAGAGGTCAACAGAGAATCATCAGACTGGTTTGAGCTGACAGAAAGGCTACAGTAACTCAGATAACCACTCTGTATAACTGTGGTGAGCAGAAACCTTGTCAAACCTTGAGGCAGATGGACAACAACAGCAGAAGACCATGTTGGGTTCCACTTCTGTCAGCCAAGAACAGAAAGATGAGGTTGCAGTGGGCACAGGCTCACCAAAACTGGACAGTTGAAGACTGAATCTCAATTTCTTCTGAGGCACACAGATGGTAGTGTCAGAATTTGCACCAACAGCTTGAATCCATCGACACAACCTGTCTTATGTCAACCGTCCAGGCTGGTGAAGGTGGTGTAATGGTATGGGGAAGGTTTTCTTGGCACACTTTGGACCTGTTAATACCAATCAATCATCGCTTCAATCCCACAGACTATTTGAGTATTGTTGCTGACCATGTGCATCCTTCCTGGCCACAATTTTAAGTAATCTCAAACTAGTTACATGAGCATGCCAATGAGTTCAATGTTCTTCAGTGGCCTTCCCAATCACCAGATCTGAATCCAATAGAACATCTTTGGGATGTTGTAGAATGGGATATTTGCAGCATAAAAGTGCACCTGACAAATTTGCAGGAATTGTGTGATACAATCATGTCAACATGGACCAGAATCTCAAAAGAAACGTTTCCAAAGTCTTGTGTATTCCATGCCATGAATAATCAAGACTGTTTTAAGAGCAAAGGGAGGCCCTACCTAGTATTAGTATATGGTTCCTAATAAAGTTCTCTGTGAGTGTATACACAGTATGTGTTGTCCATGGCTAAGCTTTAGATTGAGTTACAAATATTCAATGACATTTTAGTTTAGTTTGTTCTTTGTTAACCTTTTGCCTTCCATGAATAAAAAGCAACATTGTGTACCATGACTGCTAATCCAATTCAAGCCTTAACCATTCCTGTTTTTCATATTATTGTGCAAATGTTAATTATGTTATTGTAATACCTTGTACTGAGAATAAAGCCTGTTTCAACATAACACAAATGTGTACTGAAATTGTAAACTGAATAAGGGGCCCATTTTTGTGTTTACCTGTAAAATGTAGCAAATACAGACATTAATCACTGTGAGCTGTATGCTTAGTGTTTTAAGCTTTTGCATTATAAATTTGTACTTGGGTCTTTATCAGTATGGTTTTATGTTAAGAAACACAAAATGGTCTGAGCTGAACATGAAAAGAATCAGTTATTCAACTCAGTTATTCAACATGAACACATGAGTGGGGGGGGGGGTCATATGGCGGCATACTGGAAGTCAGTGTATGGAGGATAATTAAATTAAACTGCATGTTTCCCAGCCTGATTTACAAAATGATTCTGACAGCAAAGCACCATAGATGGTAAGATTAAATGTGGTGTAGAGCCAAGAGAGGATGCTGTGCATATCCATCACTCCATAAGACATTAAGCCTTTTCTTTATTTACTATACATGAGCATATTTCAAACATGGTTAATGATATATTTTAATTTCACAGTATGATCTGCTAATTATATAATGCTAATTAAAGTATCACATCAAAGTTCTATGAAAAAGTGTAAACATACCAGACAAAATTCAGTTTTTGTAAAACCAAAAGCAGAAAATAGGCAATAAATTTGTAAGTAACTGAAAGCTGGCCTATGTATTTGGGAAATTAAAGTCGTTGTAAGTCTCTTGAGGAAGTCTTTGCTCTTATCAAAAATATTATATATCTGTGTGAGGTTTGGCTTTATGGATTCTTCACCCATTCCTGCTATGTCATTAATTAACTTTGGCCTCTGCTTTGCTGACTTCATGCATGCTTGACTGAACAATAATTTGTGGTTTTAATGATGAGTGACTGACTTTTCTTTGCCTTTCACACATGGTACTTTTGTAAACCAGGGGTTTCCAACATTTTTGGCTAGTGACCAACACCACCCCAATAATTCCAATAGTGGCAATTAATTTAAATATCACCCATGTGCTTTTTAGAAAGTATAGCATAAATATTGTATTTTGTAGTGTTTCTTTCTAGAAACACTGCTGCACAGAGACACACTTGTTCAAAAAAAATAACCACTCTGTTAAAGTGTAAAAGTCACTTTAATTAAATTGCCAACATACTGGACACATGGTGTAAAATGTTCTTAGGAGAAGCTTCAATTTTTTAAAATTATTACATGTTCCATAAAAAAAGGTTTATATACATAGAGTAACATTATAAATAATGGTTGGGTAAAAAAAGAGGTTGAGAAATAAATTTCCTCTAAAATGAAACATTTAGGACATGGAGCAGCGGTGCTGTGGTTTTAAACATTTACAGTAGTTAATATAATCAAAATAAGATTTGTAAATTTAATACTCAATAGGAATAAAAGAGATTTAGATATCCAGCCAATGTGTACATTTAAATAACCTCTTAGGGCCCACCTGAGTGTATCACCCAAATTGGCAGGGGCAAATGAAGTGGCGTTTAAGAATCAGGTGTGAAGAGTTGTTACCAGGGCAACAGCTTCCCATGTAAAACATAGGGTGCCAGGATGAGATGATGAGGCCTAGTGGAGCACAGTAGACTCCAGGACATCAACTCTTCATTACCCATCACTCTTTCCACACACTGTACACTTCAACACACAGCATGTTGTACCTGGACTTACAGAATAAAGCTCGTATTGGCTGGAATAAGTTTCAGCTAGTTTTTTTTCCAAGGTTTTGCATGATCTCTCTAGGGCACCTGTACTTGCATGTCAAGGTTTTCACTATCCCTGCTCAATTGGAAATGTTTACTAGTTATAAGTCATGAAAAATCACAATTATTTGCTACTTATGATGGCTAATAAGATGATGGAGCCCCCAGTCATTTTTCTTTGTACTACTACATTAATCTGGGTATCTTCTCCAAAAATCTACTGCAAAAGGTTTTTTTTTAAAGTCCAGGTTACACAAAAGCCTTTTTTACTTTACTCATATCAGAATAAATCATGCTGTTGAAAATATACATCAATATAAGGTTTTTGTAAATATAGTGGAGGAAATAAGTATTGGACGCATCAACAGTTGTTAATAAGGCTATTCACATATTTTTTCACCAGACATCAGTATTAACTCAAGAAATCTGGAAATATAAAGAATTCACAACATTAAAGTCCCTAAATAAAGTTGTGTAATAAAGTAGAATGACGCAGGAAAAAAGTAGTGAACACACTAAGAAAAAGCAGTTCGCCAAAGCAAGCTAAGGCAAGGAAGCTGAAATTTGTAAGTAATTATAACTCCTATCTGTGCAAATTAATATCAGCTGGGTTATGAAATTGATGGTCTATAAAAAGGCTTTTTGTATCACACAATACACATCTCATGATGGATAAAAGCAAAGAGCTCTCACAAGACCTTCACAATGTTATTGTTACAAAACATATTGATGGAATCGGATACAGACATATTTCAAAACTTCTGAATCTTCCAGTATGCACCATTGGGGCCATTATCCGCAAGTGGAAGCAACATCACTCTGTCATCAACCGGCCATGCACAGGAGCTCCTCACAAGATTTATGACCAGGGAGTCAGAAGAGTAGTCAGAAGCCGGACCACTCAGAAAGAGTTCCAGAAACACTTGGAAGCAGCAGGTACCATTGTCACAGAGAAAACAACAGGCAAAGCACTCCACTGCTCACGATCACCTCGCAAGACTTTACTAATAATGAAATGGCATGTTGAAGCTCATTTAAAGTTTGCTACAACTCATTTGGACAAGCCTATGTAACACTGAGAGAGTGTAGTCTGGTCAGACGAGTGCAAAATTTAACATTTTGGCTGTCATACTTCACACCATGTTTGGAGAAAAAAATGGCACTGCACATCACCCTAAAAACACTATACCAACAGTGAAGTTTGGAGGTAGAAGCATCATGATGTGGGGCTGTTTTTAATCGCATGGTACTGGCAGACTTCATATAATTGAAGAAACGATGAATGGAGCCCTTTAATGGGAGATTCATGAGAAGAATCTGCTGCCATCCACCAGGATGATGAAGATGAGACTTGGGTGGACGTTCCAGCAGGACAACGATCCAAAGCATATAGCAAAGGAAACTCTCAGAAAAAAATAAATCAAGGCATTAAAATGGTGAAGTCAATCACCTGACTTGAACAAGATTTAAAGACAATATGTTTAGCAGAATTGGCCAAAATCACAACTGAATACTGTAGTTGATTAATTTCTTCATACAGGAAGCTTCTTGAAGCTGTCATTACAAAGGGCTTCTCCGATAAGTATTAAATCAAAATTTCAATTCAATACTTTTTTCCTGTGTCATTCCACTTCATTACACATAACTTTATTTATGGACTTTAATGTTGTGAATTCTTTATATTTGTGGAGTTTTTGAGTTAATACTGATGTCTGGTGAACATGTAAATAGCCTCATCGGAAATATCCATCCATCCATCCATCCTCTACCGTTTACTCCTTTATCAGGGTCACGGGGAGCCTGGAGCCTATCCCAGGAAGCATTGGGCACAAGGCAGGTACACCCTGGACAGGATGCCGGTCCATCACAAGGCACAGTCACATACACACTCACACACCCCCATTCATACAGTATGGACACTTTTGACATGCCAATCAACCTACTATGCATGTTTTTGGACTGGGGGAGGAAACCGGAGTACCCGGAGGAAACTCCCGACGCACGGGGAGAGCATGCAAGCTCCGCACACACATGGCCCCGGTGGGGCTCGAACCCCGGACCTGTGAGGCGACCATGCTAACCACTAAGCCACTGCGCGCCCCATCATTGGAAATATATTTACTGAAAAAAATGTTGACCCGTCCAAAACTTATTTCTCCCACTGTATTTAAATGTTGTTAAACACACTAATTTGCATGTGACAAAATATGATTTATCAACAAATAGATTAAGCGCAGAATGTTTCTTTGATTAATTGTGATCTCACTCTCAATGGTCAGATAACACAATGGCACTAACTGTGTCTGTATTTATATCTTTTTAGAGCTTCAAATATTCAGATTTGTATTCAGCTTTAAACCCAAAGTATTTTATTAATATTGTTTTTTTTTTATATTAAATATGAACCCTATCAATATGCCTCTGGAAACACTAAAAATCACTGCGGAAAAAGACATAGAAATGCCAACACTGTCAGCAATATGGCTTTGACAGTTCCTCAACCTGAGTTACATCAATCAAATTCACAACAGGTCTCAACTAGAGATGTGCGCAGGACCATTTTTCATCCCACTAATGCAGTTATTACTTTTGTTTGTATGATATTTTCTAACAAATGTAGTTGGTTCTATTTTTACTATAAACAATTAGCCTAATTTAAACAATTAGCAGTTACTAAGGATGATGTAAATGCATTATGCCATGCAGCATGTCTTTCTTGTTCTGTGTACTTCATATCTGACCACTTTCTCACATAAATATATTCACTATTTTATGGATATTAAGCATAATGATAGGCTATGACTCTTGCTTGCCATTGTGGAGCCAGACTTTTGTTCCTAATGTTGGGGTGTGATGATGTTTAAAATATCCAAACTGACATAGGACCTGTCAAAATTCCTCCAATTCCAGCTATAGCATAATGGTCAGGGTGACTCACGGCAGCTCAGGAACATCATATTACACAGTATTATTTGTCCCCTGAATTGTATGGCAATTTTTAACCAAAGATATCATACACACTGTAACCTTAATATATAAATTTTAAAATATTAAATAAAACAAATTATTAGTTCTGTCTATTTTTTTTGTGTAGTATGTAATGCCTCATTCTTGACCAACTTAGGCCAACATATGAATATTTATATTACAGCAGCATATGAATATTTATTGAAGAGCAATTGGGGCTAGTTGCTTTCAAGGAAGGTTTCTGCACTGACTTTCCCTAACCACCTGCTAAGTAGGTGTCAAAGTATATCAGTGGGTGCTAATAGCATGGGAGGTCACAGAAGTTCCTTACCCATATGGGGGCCAATTAGCATGTCACAACACTGTATCCACATCTGCCAAGCATTTGCTGACTTCAGTAGTTACAGCAGAATTCATACATCACAATGTAGGGTTAATACAAAAGTACTGGCACACTAATTCTATAGAAGAGATTAATTATGGGATTCTAAAAGGTAGCTCTCTATGTCCTCTTTGATTTTAATTACCTCCTTCAAATTACAGTGGTGTGAAAAAGTGTTTGCCCCCTTCCTCATTTCCTGTTCCTTTGCATGTTTGTCACACTTAAGTGTTTCGGATCATCAAACCA
>JAFFST010050728.1:82234-96085 GCA_022414735.1 Noturus placidus | reverse complement strand
CACTTAAGTGTGAAAAACATGCAAAGGAACAGGAAATGAGGAAGGGGGCAAACACTTTTTCACACCACTGTATAAAATCTTGTAATGCATGTAAACTGGTATAAAAAACTTTATATAGATTAAGAAAAACATAAAATGAAAGTCTTGTGGAAGACTGGGTATAAAACAGATTACTGCATTACTATATACTAATAGATATTGTTACAAATATTCAATCTTTGATTGACTTTGGTCAGTGGTAGAAGTTGGACTACTGATCGGAAAGTCATGAGTTCCTCAAATGCTCAATTCTACAAATCGCTTTGGATAAGGACATCTGCCAAATGTCATAAATGTAAATGTAATGTACTTTGAACAGCTCGAGAAAAAAAAACCCTTGTAAATTGTGAATATAATTTATTAGCACCATAATGTGCAAATGCACAGGCTAATGCACTGTATATTGAATGTTTGCAGATTTTTCCACGAATAAAGTTCTTCTTAAAATCTAACAGCTAATAGATTTTGCACTTCATTCAGCCACGCCTACAGCTATGGATCTACTGTATATACGCAACTTTTGAGACAAAATTGAAAAACCATCATTGTTAATCAAGGGCGTAATCATGTTATGGACATTGGGGGGGTCCAAGCGCAAACCCCCCCCCCGCGCAGCCAAACTTCCAAAATTTGATACTGAAATTTTGTATATGTAGAACATAGGTTTAGGATTACAGTTACTGTTTGAAATCACGTGGTTTCTGAGTGATAGAAGCTCCCAACTGCTAAAATACATCACCGACCGAGCTGCTAAAATACATCACCGAACTTGCGTTGAGTCTGGGCGAAACCAAGTGTACAATTGGAGGTGGGGGGCGGGTTTTCCGTAACAAACGTGAATATATTAAAAAAGAATATAAATAAACAAATAGATAAATAAAATAAATAGAATAGATGAAGAAAAGACAGATCCGTTGGCAGGGAAATTTAATACGGAACATATAGAGAATATTTTCTCCTGTATATTGGGGGGACAGATTGGCATTTCCTCAACATTGGGGGGGTCATGACCCCCCCAAAGAGTGCGTGGTTACGCCCATGTTGTTAATGTCCAAGCAGAGGATAACTGGTAAGTAAAATTTGAGTACATGTGAAGTAGAAAAACAAGCTTAAAAGTCTGGTAACCTAAATGATCACTTATCATTTATTTTTCATTTATCTACTGATGTTTTATTTGTTTACAACTTGTTTAGAACTCAATTAATAATAATGTTTTATTTGTTTACAACTTGTTTACAAAATATCTTGTTCTGCTTTTTGCTCTTTTTATTTACAAATAATATGTAAAGTGTGTTACATGGATTATCAGGCCTGTAGAAAGTACTCTCTGCTGTTTTGTCATTATCTCAGTATAAACAGCAGGTGGTTAATGCAGACCTTATAAAGTAAACAATAAAAAAAACAGGCTTGCAACATCTGTCATGCAAGACTTTCACATAAAAGTGAGTTCAAATTTTCAGACACAACATGTAGTTTTTAAGATTAGCAAATTATATTAGCAGTTACACTCCTGTGTATATATTAGTCCATCTGTGCCACAGGAACAGGCTTGCTGTGCTTTATGAAGTATGTTAGAGCTTTTATTTATTTATTTATATTTCTTAATGTGTCTGTTTTTTTAGACAGAAAAGTAATAATACAATACAACATTATTATATTATATTATCCATCCATCCATTTTCTATACCGCTTATCCTATTGGGTTGTGGGGAACCTGGAGCCTATCCTAGGGAGCATGGGGCAGAAGGCGGGGGACACCCTGCATGGCAGTTGGTATGTGAGGCAACACTGACATAAACATTCACGTACCCATTCATACACTATGGACACACCAATCAGCCTTGTATGTCTTTGGACATACACAGGGAGAACATGCACACACAGGGCAGTAGGCAGGAATCGAATCCTCAACACTGGAGGTGTGAGCTAAATGTGCTAACCACTAAACCACAGTGCATTATATTATATTATATTATATTATATTATATTATATTATATTATATTATATTATATTATATTATATTATAAATCATAAAATCACACAAATTGAGCAGTATTAAAGGTTCTCTCAGTTCAAATAATTATCAAATATTATGCATTATTCAGTAAAAAAAAAAAAAAAAAACACTTCCAAAACCTGATAAAAAATTATGTTTGGCTACCGCATGCATCTCTTGTGAGATGGAGGAGTGCTCAGTGTCTGTGTGTCTGCCCACTCAGAAGTAGGAAGAATGTAGGCAAGAAAGATAAGTTCTCACTAAAAATGCTTGTTGTGAGCAAGAATCCAAAATAGAATTATCTCTTACTATTTAGCTTAATTAAAAGTCTTTTCAGTTCACTGCCATTTTCTCAAATATCTAACTGCCAATGGACACAGCTTTTAACACTTATGTTCTGTTTGGGGCCAAAATGATTAATTTGAGGTTCCTACTGAAATTGAAAGCTCATTTGCTTGGTTCACAATCTCTAAACATTTCTAACTTCCTAAATCATATTTGTATTACAACAATTTTGTTCAGGTCATTTTGACATTAGAGTAACAAAGTAAAGTTTAGAAAAATTGAACAATCTGAAACTAAAAGTTGATGTTGATGTGGTTGTCCCATTCTATACATCTATCATTTACACTCCCACATGATTGGGTATAAAATATTCCACAAATTTTAGATGCAGTTTGTTCTAGGAGATCTGGATCTCTGGAATTTGTAGCCTCAGCCCTGCCGTTATCTCTTACTTAATGTAAATAAAAGCTGATATAATAGTCAAGTTAGTATGTTATAGCTGCCTTGAAATATGTGATATGATTAAACTATGTGAAGACCCTCAACCTTGACAGCCCGGGGAAAAACAACTGTGTAAGGAGAAAAAGAGGACCAAGAAAGCCAAAGGCGAGAAACCAGTCCCGAGGTACCCAGCAGTATGGAGGGGGGCGGACGGGAAAATCTTCTAGACTGGCGGTCGTTAATAATAATAATAATAATAATTCCCGATACCACACTTCTCCAGCGAGACCTGCGAGCTTTACAACTCGACACGCTGGATGTGAAGAGAACTGAAGAACTAATATTGGAAAGTAATGATTTAATGAAAAAATGTGATAGTATAATGAGCGTCTTGAAATGATAGGGGGCTGGACCTTTTATGATTTCCTGTTATACACAAGTAAGGGCTTACATCCTGTTTTTCTCTTAAATCAAGTTAGCATTCTTTACCAATATGTTGACCTCTATGCTGACAACGCATGTACATTTTATTTCATGTTTAAGCTAGTGCTATATGCTTTTCTGTGAAATGACTGCTACATCCTTGTCTGTTTCTTAAGAAAGTGAGCTAGTACTAGACACTTTTCTGTGAAATGACTGCTATATTCTTGTTTTTCTCTTCAGAATGCGGACTGGCGGATGAAAACCGCATGATATTTTGAGCTTTTAGTTAGTTAGTTAGTTAGTTAGTTAGTTAAACTTTATTGTCCCGTGAGGGAAATTTGTCTTGGGCAACAATGCCGCATATGGCTACAGTGAACACCAATAACATATATAGACTTACATTATCATACATAATACAATCATCATGCATATACTTTACATTGCACATATCCCTTTGTCCTCCCCTATACATCAATAATACCAGGGCCCTTATACCAGAGTGGAGTAAGACCATTATAAATGTAAATTGCAGTTAGCCACACAAAAAGGGAATAATGTATCAGACTTAAAATTCTAACTTCACAGTTCAATAGCTGATCACATAAAACACTGGTTGATAAAAACCTGGTGCAACACATGGACAATATTAAACTTTGCTAAGAAAATAATAAAATGCCGGAGGTTATTTAAGGCAACTTAAACCGAGCAGTTTGTTTGTTTAGGAGCGCAATGGAAGTCGGAATAAAGGATAACTTGTAGCGATTACTTTTGCATCTGCTAGCTCTGTATTGTTTCCCCGAAGGTAAAACATTATATTCCGAGTGCAAAATATGGGAACGGTCCTTCAAAATTTTTTGTGCCTGGGAGACCACTATATTTTCAAAGATTGTCTGAAGGGAAGTGTAGTCTTTCTTACCCATAACCTTCATTGCAGCTTTTATTAGTTTTTCAATATTTGTTTTGCACTGTATGGTAAGGGTGCTAAACCAGGATGCCATACCATATCTAATCAGACTTTCCAACACAGCGTTATAAAATAAAGTCATGATTTTAGTACTTACCCCAACCAATCTCAATCTGCGTAGAAAGTGCAGTCTTTGGGCCAATTTGGCACACAGATAGTCAACATGCACATTTCCTTTTAATTGGTTATCTAATTGTATACCCAAGTACTTATATGAAGTTACTTGCTCAATTTCTCTATCACCAATTACTACGTGGTCATGGGCTCTCACTTCCCTGGGATCAAATATCATCTCTTTAGTTTTCATATTATTAAGGATGAGATGATTCCTCGCACACCAATCCTTAAAAATGTCAATCTCCCTGTAATAGGTTGAAGGGCAATCACCAGCACGCAATAAACTTAAAATGATTGTGTCATCGGAAAATTTTATGACAAAGTTGTAAGGCTCACTACTTCTATACTCATTAGTATAGAGTGTGAACAAGAGTGGGGAGCTGACAGCTCCTTGGGGTACCCCTGTACTACAATAATTAGTCTTGGAGAGTGTGGCATTTACCTTCACTTGTTGCGACCTATTTGTTAAAAGAGAGTAAAACCATTTAATAATTAAAGGATTGACTTTCATGTCAGCGAGCCTCTGTACTAGCAGATGAGGGCAGACAGTATCGAAAGCAGAACTAAAATCAGCAAATAAAACTCGTGCATAAGCGTCAGAAGCTTCTAAGTGCTTCCTTATGAGATGAGACACTGTAAGGACTGCATCCACAGTGCTACGTCCCGCACTATATGCAAACTGGAAAGGATCAACCCAAGGAGTTATATCTTGTCTGAGTAAGATCAGCATTACTCTTTCAAAGCACTTCATAACTTCACATGTAAGTGCATCAGGTCTAAAATCCTTGTTCGTTTTAGGACAAGAGATTTTTGGTACTGGGATTATTATAGACTTCTTCCAGAGACCTGGAACAGTATGGCTGTCCAATGATTGCTGAAAGATAGGGCACCACGCATCAGCTAGTTCTGATGAACACTTTTTAAACAAAACTGCCGGCAACCCATCTGGACCTGTGGATTTCTTATTGCCAACTTTGCTAAAGATTGACTGAACCTGCAAAGTTTCAATTTTAGCTTAGGCCATAGCGCCTGTAACCGCAATAGATTATTATAAATACTGGGAATAAGCCAGCATTATTTTGACACTTTTTCCGGTGAAGATTTGGTCGTTTTAAGTTCATGAAAAGAAAAACCACTATTCAGATCTTGGATGGGCTACAGTTATTTATTTATTTTACTTTTTCTTTATATTCTGACTTAAGATAATTGTAATCATTTTGTTCTTTACTTTAATAAACCGAAGTCCATACAAAGGACGATTCGTATATCTCACTGCATGAGTACGACTCCTTTTGTTATCAACCTTCAGTGAAAAAAAAGGACTTCAAAAGGTTCTTGAGCCCAGAGGCATGAAAGCTTCACTTCCTGAGGAGGTAAGATGAAGTAACTCTATAAACTCTATCAGTTGAATGACAGAATAGCGGGTAAAACACTGGGATAAGGAATTCCAGGGAAAAAACTACAAGTTCGGTGAACCTCTGCCCATTTTTACTTCGGAGAGATTCTGCCTCTCTAAGATAATATTTTTATACCCAATCATGTTACTGACCTGTTGCCAATTAACCTCCAACTGTTTCTTTTAGTAACACTTAATTTTCCAGTCTTTTGTTGCCCAGTGTCAACTTTTTTTTTGAGACTATTGAGAATAACATATGGGTTTATGAGATTTGCAAATCATTGCATTCTGTTTTATTTACATTTGTTTACATATTACAGTGTCCCAACTTTTTTTTGGAATTGGGGTTGTTATAATAAACAGGTAGTGCAGATAAATGGGTATTTGCTGTGTATACTTTTCATAACCACTATGTAAACTTGGGAAACTTAAACAGAGCTAAATAAAATATTCCCTGATTGACTAAGTAGGTTGGACATTTCTGTATTTGTGTTAGTATCAGTATTGACCATTACCAAAAAAACATGTACTCATACCCAGAAGCAGTTTTATGTGTGAAAGGTGTTTTATGTTCTTTACTGAGCTTTACTCTTTTACCCTCTGGCTGTTTCATGTTTAATGTTTTCCTACGGGAAAAATGCCATTATAACCTAGCAAGATGAATATGAAACACAGAAAGCTCAGACTACATCCTGCAAGGGCTATTTCTTTGGTGCAGATATAAATAATTTAGCACTTGATTTAGTACTGCTGCTGGGTCTCTGCTGATGATTTTTTGCAATTAAAGAAAAAGTTTCCAAATATGCCATTCTTCACTTTTCACACAAAACATATTAGTACTAAACAGCTCACACATTTTTTTTTATTTGGTTAGCTATATAGTCATAGCTGATATATTTTGGGGGTGGGGGTTTGCATTAAAAGCCAAAGGTTTCCAGTGGAGCTATCAGGATTATTTAAATGAAGTATGCCAAATTCCAGTCTAGCAGGAATTTGTTCTATCATTTATTTATTTTGCCACTCTGTGTCACATGTCTGAACTAACCACTTAATTATAATGTTAATAGGCATCTCAGATCAGAAAAATCACCAAACTGTGCTGGATTTTGACCTTCCAAGACTGTATAACTAGAATAAAACTAATATTTAAGTAGTGGATACAGGAATAAGGCCACTTTTTAAAATTATTATTATTATTATTTTTTTTTTTTTTAAATCTCATGACCCAGTGGTCCAAAGAGATAGGCTTTACACATACTTGTAGTGTTTGTTGTATGTTTTTGTTAGTATGTTCTTGTTTAGTTTGATGTTTTTTTCCTAGATCTGTATCAAGTGGTTATTCAAACATTCCACAGAATATATCTATTTAAGAGATGTAAGCCTACATGATTTTATGTGTACCATTTACATAATTTACATATCTGTTTTTATTTGCATTCCCTGTCAGTTTTAGACTGTTATATAATAAAATAATTGCATACTGTTTAATTCAAAATTATTATGTTTCCTTTTATACTTTGATTAATGTACCATTGTTACCCTTCATACACTGAAAAGCACACATGAGAGCAGTACGGCCTACATTAATCACAGCCTTTCATGTCTGACAGTGTTACAAAGATGACAGCATCCTTGCTTTGAGAAAGCACATGAAGAATGTTCAGATGCTACACATTATTCTTCTTATGCCTTAGGAACCAATGTGTAAAACAGCAATGTGTATTTAGGGCACCTGGTGTGCTGAGTCCTATTGACAACTAATGTGTCTGCAGCGCAGAAAAGCATCACATACCATGCCCTGCGTTTTGTTTCTATCTCACCATCTCAAGATCTCATGTTGTGTTAATCATCATGGTTTGTAGCTTATGTTGTTGATCTGCACATCAGAACTAATTTACACGTTTTTACACGAGTAACATCTTAGTCCCAAGCTAATTGAGAGGCTTTTGATTGCAGTTTGCACACCATCGTATATCCATTTCGAACTTGAAAAATAGTGGCACAGGATAAGATATGAATACAAGACTTATTACTTCAATAGCGTTACAGAACACACACACACACACAGAGAGAGAGAGAGAGAGAGAGAGAGAGAGAGAGAGAGAGAGAGCCGATCGTGAACGCGAGGCATCAGGAGATCAATTCAGCTTCAAATGAATTATTGAAGCTGTTTATGCATGTGAAAGCATGCTATAAAAATGCGCATCTGTTCAGGCCCATACGTGTTGCTGATGGAACTATAACGGAAGAGAACCAAATGAGAAGAAGCAACGTGTGATTCCGGTTTTAGGACACCAGCGTTACACCGGCAGCCTCTACAACGAAACCAACACTGCAGGAGGAGCAGCAGGAGCAGGAGGAGCAGCAGGAGGAGCAGGAGCAACCTCCTCCTCCTCCTTCATCTCATCTCTCTCTGTGCGCATAAAAGCATACACAAATGCATGCGTTCATGGACCTGGAAACTGGTAATTAATCATAGTGTGTGTGTGTGTGTGTGTGTGTGTGTGTGTGTGTGTACGTGCAATATGAAACTGAAGCGGCGAATCCCGTGTTACTCCGTGCGTCTTGCCTCTCACGCGTCGCGCGCTCGACGCTTCCCTCCGGCCGCGAGCCTAATGCTGCGGATGATGTAGAGCTAAAAAGCCAAGACTGCAATGACCAAAAGGTATACAGACCTGCGCCGATAGGAGGGAGACAGAGAGCTGCAGTCTCCGGGTTAGTCCTCCTTATCTGTTTGAAGAGAACAGCGTCTGCTCGCCTCCTACCCTCTGTCCCTCCCTTCTTCCGCAGAGCTCCACTCCTCCCTTCTTCTCTCCGCACCTCCCTCCATAGTAGACCTCCACCCCCTCCTCTCTCTGGACCCTCAATTTCTTTAGAAACCTGCTATAAATAACAACAGTCCTACGCGTCATTTCGTAATACACCCAACAATACTTTCACAACAACAACAACAACATAACTAACATTGCCTTGACAATGGCGTGAATATGGTATCCTAATGTTGAATACCTACACTCAATTCAAGTCAAGAGGTTTTTAATGTAATTTCAACCATATACAGCTGGTACAGTACACAGTAAAACGAAACAACGTTCCTCCAGGACTAAGAAAACATACACATAAAACAACTCACACACCACATGAGACGACACAGAACTAAAGAAGACATACACATTTAACATAAAGTGCACGTGCAAAAGTGTGCAAACAACACAAGACAATACAGTAACTACTAATATGCACAGTAAGTGACAGTTGTAGTGCTGACCAGTAAACAGTTCTAGTGTGATAGTGTCTGATATAACAGGTAGTGCAAAAGAAAAACAGTATTAAATAAATGATTTGAATCTAACATAACATAACATACTATGACATAGTACTCAGCAGATTAGTTTATACCATATATGGACATGGCAGTTATTGTGGTAACAGACAGATAAAGTGTATAATAGTGAAAAGAATTTAAAAATATATTTTTTTATAAGTACAGTAGCAGTATAGGTAGTGGCAGCAAAAGTACAGGTAGTACTACACTGTTGCATGAACATTTACAGTGTTGCACTGGATGAAAATCTGTTGTTCTGTTTTTAATACATGCAGTGTTAAACATAAAAACATGGGCGAGGAAACTCCTGAAGGCACAGAAAGAACATGCAAGCTCGTGCACACAGGGTGGTAGAGGGATTTAAACCTCCAACCCCAGAAGTGCATGGCAAATGTTCTAACCACTAAACCACCATGACTCAAATACAGCGCCCACCCAACCACCCCAACAATACCTTTTATTATTATTATTTTTTAATCAAAGAGCACTTTTTGTAATGTCTTATTAAGTTATCTTCCATTCTTCCATTTTCTGTACCACTTATCCTATGCAGTGTAGCCTGGAGCCTATCCCAGGGAACTCGGGGCACAAGGTGGGGGACACCCTAGACAATCTGCCAACCCATCATAGGGCACAATTGCACACACATTCAAACACTACAGGTAATTTAGAAATACCAGTCAGCCTACAGCATTTTTTTAAAATTAAAGAACAATTTGTGTAATGTTTTATTAAGTTATCTTCCATTCTGGCAGCTCTCAATAAAATCTACGCTCATATGAATAAACTCACATCCAACCAACCATGATGAAGAGGCGTCTCTCCTTGCCTGTCAGTCATGTTGACGACTTCTCTTGGGCAAGCATTCTCAATCTACGCATGTGTTTTTCTTTGGGAGGATCACTGATGAAAGAGTCATGTTTTAAACAGCTAGATTGTGCTTTCGATATACCTTTAACATCTGCACTATTGCATGTGGTGTACACTCAAATCCATTAAAATTTTTCTTATGATCATAAGAAGGGCAGGGCGAGGTAGCAGAAGCACAAACAGCTGGCAGCCAATCAGTGGAGCTGCTGTGCTTCACCCTCCTGCGGGAGCCAGGAGAGTATAAAAGGGCGCAGGCAACCCAGAGAGGTGACCAAGTTCTCCTGTCATGGTCACATTGACATATGTTTCTCTGTTACCTACAAAAGCTGACGCCAATGCCGACAGTGAACACAACGAAGCTCCCTGGCCAGGCTATGCCCCCAGCCAATACCCACATCCAGCGTCACGCTCCGTAGTTCGTGCCTCAATGCTACTCCAGCCCACCTGCCACTGTCCTTGCCGGGAAGACTGCGACGCCCACCACTTGCACCACAATTCATCACTCCCTCACCTTCCCTATTCTCCCACTTTTATTTAAAAAAAAATTAAATAAATGAGCACCTTTTTACCCACTCCTGCCTCTTGAGTGTCTGTGTTCCACCTGCCACAGTGGTAGAGAATGCGGGCATGAGCACAGACAATTGCTGGAGACGAATATCCAGTAGCAGACAGTGACTCAGGAGCTGGCCCAGAGCCTCCGTATCACCCCCCAGAAGCTCCTGCAGCTGAAGGAACCCAGCTCGCCTGCAGCCATCATTCTGCCAGACCCCTGCCTAGATGCCCAGCGCTTGAACACCAAGCTCAGCATGAGGACAATGTTGAGGCCTTTCTAGAGACCTTTGAGTGAGTCGCCCTGGGCGAGGAGTGGGAGGATCATGCCTGGGCCAACATAGTCACTCCCTTTCTCTCGGGGGAGGTGCAACTTGCCTACTACACACTCCTGCCAGCCGCAGTAGCCCACTATGAAACCCTCAAGTGTGAAATCCTGGCTCACTGCGGCCCCATATCTCCCACCAATGCGGAAGCCCGTCTCCCACCAACAGTGGCACCAATTATCCTACCACCCCAGAGCCACCCCTCAAGCCCAAATGGATACCATGCTTTGTACCACTAAGAGGTGGCTTCAACCAGAATGGCACACTGCTGCTGAGGTCTTTGAGTGAGTGGTGATGGATGAATTTATAAGAGCTCTGTGCCCAAAAAAGCAAGACCATTAGGATGCGAGGTGCCAAGACCCCACGGAGATATTAGAGGCTCATGAGTGTGCCTTAGCCATTCTGAAAATTGGCAAGGGAGAACGATGGGACGTCCTTCCTGTCCATGTTGCATCCTGTTCCCACATCGGAATGAAGTGGACCTCCACAGGGAGAGGAGATGTCCTGACAGCTGCCCCACCTATGAAACTCCCTGGGATGAGCCCATGCCCTCCAACCCTTCAGCAAGCTGTCAAAGCTGTTTTCTGCCCTCCATACATTCATGCCCTACAATCCCCCTACCATCTCTGACAAAGTGAATGGCAAGCCAGTCTCAGCCCTCCTAGACTCCGGAAGCACCATGACCCTGGCCTGTCCTACAATCCTTGCCCAAGCCCCCCAAGAAACCAGAACTCTCCCAGTTTTCTGCATCCATGGGGATATCCAGGAGGTCCCCACATCTGAAGTCTGGGTTTCAACCTCCATGTTCGAATGGCCGCTCCTCATTGGGCTGATCCCGGAGCACCCCATCCTGCTTCTGCTCAGGCAATACTGGCCGGGGTTCCCCACAACTTCCCTTTCACTGGCTGCCTGGGGCCATTGCAGATGTAAGCCGCCAGCTGCCTGTCTGTGGGTCCGGCAGAAAGAGCTCATGCTTCTGTTCAGCCATGTGGGGTTCCCCAAAGAACCTAACTGACCAAGGTATGCCCTTTATGTCTATGTAAATGGTTGATCTGTATCAACTGTTACAGGTAAAACATCTGAGGACATTCGTCTACCACCACCAGACCAATGATCACGTGGAAAGGTCCAACCAGACACTGAAGCAAATGCTGCGATGGGTGGTAGACAAAGATGGTAGGAACTGGAACTGCCTTACCTCCTTACCTACATGTTTTTTTGCCATCTGAGAGACACCCCAAGCGCCCACGGGCTTCAATCCCTTTGAGCTCCTCTTCGGACGGCGACCTCAAGGACTGCCGGTTGTGACCCAGAAAGCCATTCCACTCCCTCATGGAGTACATCCAGGACATGCAGGAATGGATTGGCCTTGTAATACTAATCATCCAGGAGGACATGGAGGTGGCACAGCGAGACCAGCAAAGGGCTTACAATCAGCCAGCCAGCCCAGCCCAGAGAGTTCCAGCCAGGCAAATAGGGCTCCTCTTTCTCCTGAACACCTCCTGTAAATTCCTGGATTGCTGGCAGGGCCCGTACAAAGTCCTCGAGAGGGTGAGCCCAGTAAACTACCACCTACAACAGCCCAGTAAGTATGCAGACACCCAGCTATACCACATAAATCTCTTGACAAAAAAGCTTGAGCCCACGCCAGTGGTGTCTGCCTCTGCCACTCTCCCCACAGATCCCAACGAGCATACCTTGGTCATCCGGGGCGAGGAGCTCACCCCCACACAACGCCAAGAGCTGATGGAGCTGGTGGGCCAGTTTGCAGATGTCTTTGCGTCTACCACAGGCTTGACTCATCTGGTCCACCATGAGATTAAAACCCCAACGGAAGTAGTGGTAAGACCCTACCATGTCCAGGAGGCACGCTGTCAGACTATTGAGGAGGAGGTCAGCCGGATGCTCCAAGATGGAATTCAACAGCAAAGACGATGAAGTTCCTTGGCCAGAATGCACCCCCTAGATCACTGGGTCCCACCTCGACGCTGCTCCAGACTGCTGGCTGCTCCCCAGGCTGGGTAAAACCATAACACCCACTGCCTGCAGCACAATTCATTACTCCTCACCTTCCCCATTCTCCCACTTTTTAAAATAAAAGAGCACCTTTCTTCCCCACTTCTGCCTCCTGAGTGTCAGTGTTCCACCCACCGCAGCTTAGAGTAGCACCAACAACACATGTATTTGATGGGAATAAGGGGTTTTGAGCTTCTTCGTTGAAATTCATTCAGGAAAAGAAGAAAGCTGAGAATAAAACGATAAAGTCTATTCACCTGTTACATATTCTGTTCCTTTTCAGTAACTCATGATCGACATATACAGTGTGAAGGCCTATTAAAATATATTAGGTCATAGGAAACATGCTTATGCAGTGAAGTCTATTGTCATTTTCTATATTCTATTGGTAACAGGTTTTTGATTTGATATTTAATGTGTGTACCTTATTTGAAAGAAGGGAACTGTTTGGGGAGATTTGAACTACATTCACTTTTCACTAACATTAATCACTTTGTCTGCCGTATTATATATTCACACCTGTACTGAAGGACACATCAGTGCTGAATTGTGTTTCGTTGCTTTTTAGCTACTGGTACCATCAATAATCAGCTTAGAGTTACATGTGTTCATTAACTGTAGTTTGTATATAAGGCGGTTTTACTGGTTTTTAGTGATGCTGTGAGGGTGCTATAGTCATCTGTCATTATCTCTCCTATTCATCAGATCCAAACAAACACTACTGACAGCTGTTCAGTCAGTGCTGTAGGCATAGCCAGGATTGAATATCATGGAGTTTAGAAGCTGCGAAAAATATCTGAATATTAATTTCATATATTTGGATTAAATACACATCACATTAAATAATTTAGTTTGTTTTAAACTGGCTTTTTTGTTTTTTATTTGTCATACATTTGCAAAGATTCCAAACAAACTTCTTTCATGTTGTCATTATGGGGTAATGTTTGTAGAATTTTGAGGAAAATAATGAATATAATCCATTTTGGAATAAGAACATAACAAAATGTGGAAAAAGTGAAGCGCAGTGAATACTTTCCGGATGCAGTGTATATATATATATATATATATATATATATATATATATATATATATATATATATATA